>VZRH01004590.1:777582-790586 GCA_013397555.1 Urocynchramus pylzowi
CTGGGCCGGAGGGCTGGCGGGCTGCGGCAGCAGCAGCGAGCCGTGCGAGCCCGAGGCCCCGGCAGGGCCACACTGGAAAGTTCTGGTGGCCGCCGGGCTCTGACTGGGAGGACTAAGGCCAGAAGGGGTGTAACTGGGAGAGGCGACGCCGGGCTGCTGGAGCGGGGACGCGGAGGCGAAGGGAGGCCGCTCTTGGTGGAGCTGGGCTATCGTTCCAGTCAGAGATCCTAAAGCACTTGGATGTGTTTGGCACAGGCCTGCGGACGGCCCGCCCGAGGCCTGCGCCAGCTGGCTTAGGCTGGAGGATGGAGAGTTGGAAGAAGGAGGGGCTTGGAAGTGGTTCAATCTCCCCAGGGTCCCACTGCCCGAGAGCTGCTGCGACTGTCCCCCCTGCAGTGGTCTCGTGGTGGGCTGGAACTGGTTCAGGAGACTGGGGGGGGAGTTTGATGAGAGCTGGGTGAGCGATGTCGATGGGGAGCTGGCTGTGGCTTGCTGGAAGTGCCCAAATCCACTGCTGGAGAGGGCTGGCTGCTGCTGCTGCTGCTGTGGCTGCTGCTGCTGCAGGGGCTGAGCTGCGCCTAAGGGTGACCCAGAGGGGGCATTCTGGAACTGGCTCAGCCCCACCGAGGAGGTGCTGCTCAGCCCCGGCTGGCCGGGGCCCCCCGGAGGGGATCCCACCTGGAACTGGCCCAGGCCGGCGGCGGCCGAGAAGCCGGCGAGCTGCTGGATGTGGAAGGACGAGGACGAGGGCGTCTCGGCGCCCGGCGTGTGCAGCTGGGACGGGGTGCTGGACGGGGAGCCCACGGCGGAGGGGCCGGCGGACGGGACGAGCGACTGGAATCTCTTCAGCTGCCTGGGGGTCTGGTTGGGCTGCTGGCCCAGCGAGCCCAGCACGGACACGGGCGGCCGGAAGATGGCCGTGGGCAGGCGCGGGTGGTGGGTCAGGGCGATGGCCACCGAGGTGGTGGCGGCGGCGGCCTGCAGCGGGGCCTGGATCAGCGGCGTCCAGATGACCGGCGTGGGCGTGGAGGCGGCGGCGGCGGCGGCCTGCACGTTGTGGGCACAGTGAGCCATCTCCCGGTCGTGCTGCACGATCTGCTGGATGATCTCGTTCTCCTGGTAGTTGAACACCCCCGAGTTGAGGTCGTGCTGCACTTTATGCAGCAGGATGGAGTTCTTCTTGCCTGGGGAGGAAGGGAGGAGAGAAAGGATCACTGTGGGTGGCAGAGCACGGGGGTTTGCTCAGAGCTCCCTGCCCCGCTTCCCTGGAATGCCTCCCCTTGGTGCCCTGCTCGGCCTCGGGGGTCTGTGCACAGCCTCTGCCCCAGCAGCAGGATGGCAAACACCACATCTCCTGCTTCTGTGGAACCAACAGCCTCACAGAGCTGGGAGCTGGAACACAGAGCTGCATGTCCAACGGGACACGCACCCTCAGACAGTGACAGCACTGCTGGGAAGGGTGGCAGACTGGCAGCAAAAAGCTGATGGATTTGGAAGATGCCCATTTTGCACCTGAGCCTCCATTAGAAAAAAACAATAAAACCTCAAAAATATAAACCCAGTGATGTCTTCAGCCACTGTCCTTCAGCTTCACCTTTTCCTCACCTGTCTCAGGTGCCTTGGTCACTCTGGAGTCAAATATAGGGGTTCACTTGAAAGGAGATTTCTCTGTAGTCAGGACTTGATGGTCTTGGAGTCTTTTCCAACCTGAATGATTCTGTGGCTCCATTCTGTGACTTCATGAGCTGCAGAAGCTCAACTGGGCCAGGTAGAACCCTCAGGCATCCTGCAGCTCCCAGCTGTGCCCTTGGAGCCCCAGCTTTAGGGAATGTTCCAGCAGGATTCCCAGCCTGCAGCCAGAGATTAACTCAGCTCTTTGCCCTTGCAGTGGGCTGGAAAACGTGGTGGAATGATTTGTCCAGCCTGGGAGTGCAGCTGACACTGGAGGGATCACTCCTGGGCTCAGGGACAGAGCCAGCCAGGGCAGGGCCTGGCACCAGAGGGATTTCCTTTTGATCCCACCCAGCCAGCTCTCAGATCTTTATGATCTGAGGCACATCTAGATGACAACCAGATGGTTGTTTGGTTTTTTTACTGCATGATGTAGCTTTTAAGTTTGCAGCAGATAAAAGAGTAAGAGTTTAAGGACATGCCTCTTACTCCAGCCAAATGGAAAATCAAACATCTGGCAGGAGAGAGCAGGAATGGCACTGAAGAGGGAAGGTGGCACCCTGGTCTCCTTAAGAGCCACTCTGAAACAGCAGAGTCTTGAATATAAGTCAACTCATATAGATGAGTTCCAAATCCAGCACCAGAAAAAGGTGAAACAACTCCTGCACCAATAAAGAGGAAATAGTACAATAGGAGGGAGATCCCAGTCGCTCCCACCGTGATGCTGGGAAGGTAAAATGTGTTTAGTTCTTGCTGCAAAGCATGGAATGTACAGAAACCACCCCCATGGAAAGCATCAGTGAGAAAGTACAGCACATTCAGAATAGAGGTGATTGCACAGCAGCTGAGGAGGGAGCTCAGGACAAAGGAAGCTGTTCCCAAACCTTCCCTTCCCTTGCAGGAGGAACCAGCAGACACGGAATTGAGCCAAGCCCATAAAATAGGAAGGAGCAATCTGACTGTAATTGCAGATACTGCCAGAACACACTGAAGGTTTTCCCTTCCCTTTTTCAAATCAAGCCTTTGTCACCCCACAAAGGACAGGGGCTGGCTCTGAGGGCCCTGTGGCTAAAGCTGCAGTGGGCTGAGCTGCACTGAAATGCTGCCAGAGTTCTGATCCTGGATGTGCACCCAGGACCTGGCTGCTGTGGGGAATGGGACGGGATGCTCTCCTGTTTTACCTACTGCCAATCACTCCCTGCAGAAAAAAAAAAAAGGCAGAAAAGCTTTTGTTTCCCACTCAGAGCAAGATCCTAGCCCGGGAAGGGCGTGATCCTGAAGGCAAGCAGAGTTTGGAGCTGCTGAAGTCATTGCAGGGGCTGGAAGTGCATGTGTAGGAATTTTCTAATGGCTGTTTGTTGTATGCTGGAACAGCTCTGGATACCCCAGAGAGACAGATCCCAGTCCCTCCCATGGCCAGGCACAGCAGAGGCAGCACCAGGGTCACCTTTAAATGGGGTTTGGCACAGGAGGTCATTGAACACACACACACACGGTCATTCCCACCCAGATCTGCTAAAATCACAGAAAATGATTTTAAAATCACAGAAAATGAGCTCCCAAAGAGCTGTTTAAACACACTCAGAGACACAGACTGCCTGTGGAGACAGCAGAACCTGCCTGACTGCAGCTGGCAGGTGAGGGAGGAGGTGGCCAGACTGCAGCATTCCAGAGCCACAGAGGGACTGGGACTGCAGCTTTGCAATCCTGCCCTTCTCAGAGCTGAAGGGACAAATCCCAGCATGGGCCATGTGCAGCCCCTGCAGCACTGCAAGGTCAGGCTGTGGCTGGGACACACGCTGAGCTCAAAGCAGCCAGGGACAAAGCTGCTGTCCCGAGATAAAACCGGGCTGAGGGGAAGGGCCAGAGCAGGGCAACGAGGAACAGCTTCCCAAAGCTCCACAGCAGCCATCGCTCTGGGCTGGCATCACCACACCTCACCCACTCTCCCAGTGCCCCACCTCATCCCACTCTCTCAGAGCCCTAACCCCATCCCACTCTCCCAGTGCCCCACCTCATCCCACTCTCCCAGTGCCCTAACCCCATCCCTCTCCTCCCCCACTGCCCTAACCCCATCCCACTCCTCTCCCAGTTCCCTAACCCCATCCCACTCCTCCCCCACTGCCCTAACCCCATCCCACTCCTCTCCCAGTTCCCTAACCCCATCCCACTCCTCTCCCAGTTCCCTAACCCCATCCCACTCCTCTCCCAGTTCCCTAACCCCATCCCACTCCTCTCCCAGTTCCCTAACCCCATCCCACTCCTCTCCCAGTGCCCTCACCCCATCCCACTCCTCTCCCAGTTCCCTAACCCCATCCCACTCCTCTCCCAGTGCCCTGTCAGCTGGCTGTGGCTCTGGGGTTGGTCCCAGTGCAGGCTCTCCCTGAAGCCCTGCACTGTGGCTTCCCTCCTTCTCAGGCCATCTCAGCTAGCTGGAAAGCCACCCTGATTTCTGGCACCTGCAGTCTGGGTGAAGAGTAAAGGCAAGGACTGTAAACCTGGGCTACTGAGGTGGGAGAAACTGTTCCAAGTAATGGGGAACCCCACTTAGATGGGATCCAGCTTCGAGGGTCTCCTGCTCAATGCCCGAGAGGTCTGTGTTGGCATGTGGATTCATCACTGGAGAGAGAATAATGCTATGCCTCTAACCTGCCTTTGCAGAACATTTCTGTGGGTGCATTTCTGTCATTCCCAGGAGAAATCACCCTGGATGTCTCCCAGCTGCACTCCAGGGGCTCCACAGCCCAGCTGAACACAGCCCATGCTGATGCTTTCCAAACGTGCCTGATATTTGCTGGAAGTGGTTTGATCAAAGCTTCTTAGGTTTGTGTCAAGTTGATGAAGTAATACCAGTAAAAACCTTGGAATGATTATTTCTGCTGTTTTTTAAACCAGAACACTCCATTTTCCCTTTGAAATCACATTACACTTCACTGTTTTCCTGAGCCCAGCTTGCCTCTATTAGCTGTTTCATTAGATCACATTTTTCTCTTCTGATTTCCCAAGAAAATATCAAATTTCTCCTCCAGAACACTGCAGAAGATTACTGAAAACATTCTTCCAACCATGGAAGGGGAGAGGAATTTTTCAAAACCATTTTTAAAAATTGTAACTGGTTGGCAAACTGAAAAATTAATTGACTTCCCCATTCTAATGAATTGCCTCATTTACAGTGTTTCCACATGCCAATATAAGCTCTGTGGGTTGCTTCTGGAGAAAATCCTGCTTCCCACCAGCATAGGATGGGAACAGGCCCAGAGAGAGTCCTGCTGGGACAGCCATTCCTGAGGTCCTGCACGAGACAGAAAGCAGCAGAGGGACAAGGAGGAGTGGGACTGACTTTGCTTGGGCCAAGGTTGGTGCTGAGATTATTCCTCCTCCTCCTTCTCCTTGTCCTCGTGGGGTTGAGGAAACACTTCCAACTCCTTTTCCTGGCCTGGATTCCTTGTCCCAGCCCCTGGCCAGAAGGAGGGCAGGGCAGTTGGCAGGGAGGGGGATGCAGATGATGAGATTGTCTCTGGGGACTCCCCTGAGATGAGGTTCTGTCCCCAGCCCTGCTCAGTGACCTGCAGGGAGTCACTCCTGTGTTCTGCTCAGCCACGGGGAAGCTCCATCAGGAGAAGCCAAAGGGCTCCTGGTCCCCTGCAATCCAGTCAGGGAGGCTCAGTCTGTCCTTCTGGGATGTTCATCCCACAGAAATGAAAGTGCTGGGCACAGTGAGGTCCTGAGATAAACAATCCACCCCAAATCACTGCTAAAGGCTGCACACAAACTCACTGAGATACCCCAGAGCAGAGGAACTAGCTGCAGCCACCCCAGCCCCAGCCCCAGCTCCCCTCCCTCCCCTTAGAACACCCTCTGGGCTCTGAGAACTCCCTGTTTGCCTCACTGCAACAATGGGCTAAATATAGGGGGGAAAGGAAGATATTTAGAGCCTTGGAGATGTTCAGAGCAAAGCTCCTGGTGCTTTGAAGTGGAGTGGGGTATGTAAAATTATGGAAACGAAGCAAACAGATGTTGCTCCCCTAATTAACAACTGCAAAGTCAGATTTTCCTCAACTGTAGATAGCACACAAAAGAACAGGGAGAAAGGCTCATGTGATTTCATAATAGGAGCCAGCACTCAACAATAATTCTTCTATCAAACAATCAAAATTAGCTTTCTGTTGTTAAAATTCTGCCCAGACACAGGGGAAATTAGCTGTGACTTTCTGTTCCTTTCTCCTTTCAGTTCTCTCTGAGCCCACTGGCTGCACTTTAAGAATTCAGGTCATTAAATTGCTTTCTGAATTTGCATGTATTTGAAATAATCTCATTTTATTGGGCTGCCTTCTGTCCTGGCCTGCTGTCAGCGTGGCTGCTCCCACCACACGGCTGCTCCTCTCAGGTCTGCACTGATGATTCCTGGCACCAAGGGCTGGGTTTGGAGCCTGGCTGCACATCCCAGCTCTGCCCTGGAGCTGTGCCTTCCTTGCCAGGGGTTCTCCTGAGCTGTCTCCTGCAGGAATTCAGCCCCAGAGGGGGTACCCAGCCAGGGGCAGCTGCAGGCAGAGACCCTGCCCACACTCAGGGCTGGGTTTGCCCTGCCCCAGGAGTTTCCTGGCTGGGAGGAGCTGCTCCAGCTCCTGCCGTGGTTTCAGAGTCTGTGTGCACAGGGCAATGAGCTGGACAGGGAATTCAAAATTATTCTTAATCCCCAGACTATGGGCCCTTTGCCTGTTGGGAAATGCAGGGGAAGCCCCACTGAGCTGCATTCCCTGCTGTGGGAAGGTTTCTGCTCAGAATTCAGGAGCCCTTGGAGGAGAGCTCAGCAAAGCCAGCTGGATCAGCCCTAAGAGCATCCCCAGAACACTGCTCTGGAAACTGGGACTGACTTCCCTGAGAGCCTGGCTGTGTAAATCCATGGATGTGTGAGCTCTGACACCTGCCAGGGCAGCTCCCTCTGCCTCCTGTCCCACCCTTTCTCCCTTGCTGGATCCTCTCCACTCTGGGATACCTTTGAAATGGACAATTCCCTTTCTTCCCTCCCTGTACAGCTCAGGCCTGCCTCTGATTGCTTCTCCTCTTCCATAAACTGAATTATCCCCCAAAAACGTGGTGTCCCTGTGCACAGCCAGAGCACAGCCACACTGCTGCAGGTCCAACACACACTGAATAATGTTATCTGATGAGTCTCAGCACAGCTACACTCCAGATAAATGAAGCTCTTCCCTCCCACTCTTCACACAGAGATTTGCAGGATGAAGAAAAAATAGAATATTTAGAGCTGGGTAGGCTGTGACTGTCCCCAGAGGGGTGAGGAGCTGTGGCACTCCCAAGCTGGGACATCCTCAGGGCTCTCACCCATCACTGCAGACTGAAGCCAAGAGGTGCCTTCTCCTCGAGTGGCACCAGTGCCAAGGTGCCTGCTTGCCCTCCCCAGAGCCCTGCTGGAGCTGACAGCTGTGCCAGGACAGGCTCTGGGACACTCTGGACATGCTGGCACTGTCAGCTGCTGCTCTCAAGTGTGGGCTGGCTGCAGACAGCTCCTGGAGTGCTTTCAAGGTAGGGAGAGGCCCCCAAGAGGAGAGGTGTCACTGGTGAGCATCTCCTTCTTCTTGTGATTAAAAAGAGGGCTGAAAATTATTTATAAAGATGCTGGATAGGTAAAATGTTCCGTGAGCAGGTGTTTTATCTCAATGCAGACAGCAAAGAGCTTTGTGGAGAGCAAAGAGCAAGGTCAAGGTCAGGGATGGGGCTCCTGAGATCTCCTCAGCACCCTGCTCCTTCTCCTGGGGTGTTGGGGCTGTGTTTGCCTCTGAGTCACAGGAGAAATGGCACTTCATATCCAGGTGAGCAGGGCTGCCAGGTCCCCTTCATTAAGCTGAAGTGATTTACACTCCCCCATGGCTGGTGAGTTACTGACCCTTTCCTTAGGCTAAACACAAAGTACTCCGAGGCTGGGCCTTGGCTTCCAAAGACAAGGAAATTCAGATACTCAGAAAGAAATTCAGATACTCAAAAGGAAATTCAGATACTCAGTTCCTGCTAAGTCCAGGCTCCCAGCCTGTGCTAGGGAGCACTTCCAGGTGTGATTCACCTGAGCCACCTGAGGAGAGACAAACCACACTCTGAGTGCCTTTTCCTCTGTGCTGGGCACACCCAGGTCCCCTCGCTGTGGTGTTGAAGGGAGACAGAGAAATGCACAAGTGGCACTTGAACTTTGCTTCCTCACATTTGTGGTTATTCAGGTGATGAGAGAGGACACCCCACAGGAGCACCTCTCAGGACTCTGATAAGTACCCCCACCTGTGCCAAGGGCTGGGAATTTGAAAGGAAGCTTTGTGCCAAAGCACACACCCTGTACCACTGCACACCCGGGCCACAGGCACTTCTCTCCTTGCACCACTGGGTCAAGATCAGAAGTGAGAACCACAGCCTCAAATCAGAACTGTTTCTGTATCTCTAGCTGTATTTATCTCCTGATGGCCAGATCATCCTGCTCCTCTCAGCTGTCCATTGAACAAACCTGGGACTTTATTTGGTTAAAGTGGAAAGCTGGTGTTGAGCACACATTGCTGGAGTTATTTGCTTTCAGTGTCTGTTGGAATCTGAAATGCAGGGAACTCTCAGAACTTTGGGCCTGTAAGCCAAAGCTTAGAATTAAACACAGGATTTGAAGGTGCTGGAAGTGAGAGTGTGGATTTATAGTTTAAAGCAGAGACATGTTAAGCTAGGTAAAGTTTAGAGTTTTAGAGTACAGTACTGTAGGTTTGTGTGTCACAACATGATTGGCTAAGAAAGCTTACACTGTAGCATGAGTCCATAAGATGAAATATTTAAGGATTGGGTCAAAACCATAAATATCCTTGTTGACAGTGTTCTATTGGTTAATAAATCCTTCAAAGATCTTGTAACTAGAGGTCTTGTGACCTTCTGAGCCATGCAGTGAAGATGTGAGCCCAACTCACCCTTTCTGCCTATGCAGAAGATAAGAAAAATAAATCACATAATCTAAAGCAACTCAGAGGTCCTGTCTCTAACTCGTGCAAAATTCTTTCACAAATCCTCACAAGTGCCAAACGGAACAGCCCCAAAACATCCCAGCTCCCCTTTTGAGAGCATCACTGTCCCTGCAGAAGGGATGAGGAGCTGAGGCTGGGAGCAAAGGCAGCACAAGGACAAGCAGGGAACCTGAGGCAGAGCTTGGCACTGCTCCCAGCTGCTCTCCTCCCTGGCTCACCTGGCCCAGGCCAGCCCTGCCTGGAGGCAGCTCAGCCCAGGGGATTAGTCAGGACTAGACAAGCAGGGCTGCAAACCCAACAGCTTCTCAGCTGCACAACTGTGGTCACGAGCTGGCAGGCCAAAAGTTTGGGAACAGCTATTTTTGTGGTTTGTTTGTAGACAAAGCTTTTAACATTTCTGTAGTATGTTGAACAGACACTCTCATACTGCAATAATATCATAAATTATATTTAGAGGCTGGTCTTGGCTTTTCTTTGGATTTTTGGCATCTGCAACGCCTGGAGGAAACTCAAGGCATCTTTAATCCTGACTTCACTCGGATCCTTATATCAAAACATACACAAGTGGCATTCAAAGTATATGCATTTCAAACCACGTGGCAAAAACTTCCTGAAGAAAATGAAAACAAGAACTTCCTCTGGCTCCTAGGAGGCTTTCAGCTCTCACCAGTGCCCTTGCTGTGGGTGGGAAGGAGCTGGTGGCAGGCATTTCTGGGATGGGATCACAGCACGTGGAGCAGAAGAGAATCATCCCTGCTATTCCCTATGCCCTGGGTTTGACAGCATTCACCACCCATGCTGGGCTTACTCTCAATGAGCACTTAAGTGGTGGTGTTTTACAAGTGCAAAATGGTGTTTTACTTGTGGAAATCTCATTTTAAGCTCCAGTGGTCATTGAAAGCCACTTTCAAAGGCAGGCAGGAACAGAATGGTGTGATTTACGTAACGGGGAACGGCAAACTGGGGCGCTTCACCAACGCTGCCAGACAGAGAATTACTCACTGCAGAAAGCACAGCACCCCTGCAACCACAACCACCACACACAGCCCCACAGCCTGGCCAGGAACAAGGGCACACAGCCTCACAGCCTGGCCAGGAACGAGGGCACACAGCCTCACAGCCTGGCCAGGAACAAGGGCACACAGCCTCACAGCCTGGCCAGGAACAAGGAAGAGAGGCTGATTTCATCAGGGAGAAAATGATCATTAATCAGTGACCAGCCCAATTTCTTGCACATCCACCTTCCAAGCCTGTGGAGTGTCACATGTGTGACATTCTGCAGGTTGAGGAGCTCTCAGAGCCTGAAGTTACTTGGACTTAAGCAGGGCCACAAATCTTTGTAGCATCCCAGCCTCTGTCAAGTCATGGAGATGAATCCTTTCCTGCCCAATCCAGGCAAGACACCAGGATGAATTCCTGAGGTTTAAGGCTACAGCTCTTTGCCCAGGAGTCTGTGTGCCTGACAGCTCCATGCACAGCCCATGTTCCTGCAGGAAGCCATGGCAGCACAGGCTGGGGGGCTCTGGCCCCTCTCCTCTGCCCACCCACTGCTTCCAAACTGCTCAGCCCTACTGTGGGAGTGTCTCATCCCACCTCAGTCACCAATCCTGCTCCTGTTGCTGCATGGGCTGAGCCCCTGCCTGCTCATTCTGCTACCCACAAAGCTGAGACCATGTCCCAGCCAATGTCACAGTCAAGATGGCCACAGTACACCACGTATCACCATACAGTTCCAGGAGGCTTTAAGCATTCTCCCATAGAGAGTAACACCACACCAGGAAGCTACAAGGATCTGCTCCTCTTAGTCTTTAGCCCAACCTTTTGTACCCCTCATGTTCATGCACTGCACCCTCTGTTCCCTTTGGTGGTTGGTCAGTGTACCTGGGCACTCCATGGCTCACTGCTGTCAGTGCTGCTCACCTGCTTTGCACAGCTGTGCCCACTGGGGATGAGGCTGGGCCACAGCCCCACTCCCAATCACCACAAACTGGGTGCCTACAAGACCATGCTTTCCAAACCCCCCAGTGGCCAGAAATCCCATAAACATCTCCCACTGGACTTGGTGGGCTGACATTTTCCTCCCTGCTCCCTTGATGCACAGGGGGAATATTGAATGGATCTTATCCTGGTACCAGAACAGTGACAGGGTCCTCTGAATCATCTCCTGCACTCACTGTGGCCTGGGCTTCCCAAGGACATTGTCACCCTGGGCTTCCCAAGGACATTGTCACCTGGGCAGAAGGGAGCCAGTGAATGCACCACTGACTTGGAAAGGGGCTTCCATTTGTTTCCTCCTTGTGCACAGATCCTGAACTGGATGGGACAGGAACAAAACTGGTCCCGCTTCTGTTCACCCCTGCTTTTCAAGAAATGCTGTTCCTCAGCTTCAGTCCTCCAGAATGATTCCTGCACTTCCAGAGAGTCTCAGCAGAATGCAGTCACCTTGAATTCCTTCCAAAGTCACAGGCTGGTACAGAACTACTGCACTGCTCCTTGTGGAAGGTGCACGTTCCAGAGAAAGGGAAGAAATGCCTTATTTACAAAGTCAGGGATTTCCATGGGATCTGCCAGCTCCAGCAGGGTGCCCAGAGCTCCCCTGGGCTCTGTGGGGCAATTACAGCTGAGGAGATCTGGGCACCACCAAGGGCTTGGAGGAGCCATTTCACAACAGTTTAGATGGAGAGTTAAGGGAGCAGGCAGCTCTCGAGGGCGAGTGCCAGGGAAACCAGGGCACAGCAGGACTTTCAGTGGCACAGGGACCAGCAGAAGGAAGGGGGGGCAGTGGCAGAGCCCTGCAGCAAAGGGCCTGTTGTTCCACTCGCTCTGTGTCACCTTCTGACCTTATGGTGACATTTGCAGCTGTCTGTGGAAGGGGAGCTCTCTCAGGGGAAGCAGCACGTGATGTTCTTTGTGCTGGGTCAGAATTTTCCACGGATTTCAGTTACGTGTGCAGGGGCACAGAGCACAGGACAGGAAGCACAGGATGTTCTGCCCACCTGATCCCACAGTCCCAGAGAGCACCAGGCTGGAAAGCTGAGCAGCACTGAGCACCCAGACCTGCAGAACTTGAGATAAAGCCAAGCTGGCCCATCCCTGCATTGATTTTACATTTTCTCTGTGCTTTGTACAGCCTCACTGAAATAACCCAAGTGTTGGGCCTACTGCCACTTCCACCAGGGCCTCATTAGCCTGGGCTTTGCCAAAGCTTGTCTTCAGCTCAGAGCCTTTTCCTCAGGGGTCCCGCTCTGTGGTTTGCAGCAGGTAATGAGATGCACAGGTAATGTCCCTGGCAGGAGAAGTCCCAGAGGCACTGCCCCCCTTGCTGGGATGCCAGCTTAGCCCCTACCCCCCCTCCCCTCATCACCCTCCTGGCGCTCTGCATTGTGCCCAGAGCTCCACTGAGCTTTCCATGCAGAAAACAGTGGGAATGCAAGCACTGTGAGGGGATGGATAAGGAGCTGCAGGAGTTAGACTGGGACTCCAAAACACTCCTCAGCTCTGCAGCCTTCCTGCATGACTTGGCATGAGTCACTTTATCTCTGTTAAACACCTCTGGCTGTGACCAAAGAACGTTTTCCTGGTCTTTAGCTGGGGAAGAGACACCTGTGACAAGGAGCACAGGTTGTGTCTCCCACAGGACAGGGAGCTTCCTGGGATGGGTCACTGTGAGCTGTAACAATCACAGAATCCCAGAATAGTTTGGGCTGGAATGAACCTTAAAGGTGATCTAGTCCTGGCCCCCTGCCATGGCAGGAACACCTTCCACTGTCCCAGGGTGCTCCAAGCCCTGTCCAGCCTGGCCTTGGACACTGCCAGGGATCCAGGGGCAGCCACAGCTGCTCTGGGCACCCTGTGCCAGGGCCTCACTACTCTCACAGGGAAGGATTTCTTCCCAATATCCAACCTAAACTTACCCCCAGTAGGTTTAGATCGGAGTCCTTGAGGGAGCTGAAGCTGGACAAGGAGGGCCAGGCTGGGATCTCCTTCACTTCCCAACTGCAGCACACAGCTAAGCACCAAGCCTGGAGAAGGGCTGCCAAGGTAGCAGGTAAGGAAGGAGACTCTCCCCCCTGTACTCACCAATCCTGTCCAGCCTGTCCAGAGCCACGGTCTCGAAGGCTCTCCTCATCATGGGGTACTCCTCCAGCACCTCGTTGAAGTTGTCCACGGACAGGGAGTAGAGGCGGCAGTAGGTGTCGGCGCGCACGCTGGCCGTGCGCCGGCCGCGTGTCAGCAGGCAGATCTCTGCAAGCAGAGAGAGGCTGAGACAGGGCATGGATACCAGCAGCAGCCCTGCAACCCTCCATGCAGTGCCCTCCCTGCAGTGCC
>VZRH01004591.1:0-11270 GCA_013397555.1 Urocynchramus pylzowi
CTGTTCTGCATCCAAGTCCTTTATGAAGCTGTTGAAGGGAACTGGGCTTAAGACGAAGCCCTGCAGCACCCCACAGGTGACAGGTCCCCAGTCTGATGTCATCATAGTCACTGTCACCCTCTGCACCCAGCCTGTGAGCCAGTTACTCCCCCAGCACACCATGCTTTTATCCACCTGTGGGCTGGACAAAATCAACATGTTGTCCTCATTAAGAGATTCTAAATTATTTTTATACCATCAAAATCAGTGACCATCAAACCAAACAGTGTTTGTTGTAGTGACACTTTCCAAAACAACTGAAAATCCTCCATGACACCAAGAAGTAGCAGCTCCTCACACCAGGACCACGGAATCCATGATTTCTGAATTTCTGCACGAAAAATAAGACAAACTTTATTCAATGCATCTAAAGTTAGACCAAAAAATTTTTAAAAATCTTTTGCACCTGGATGAACTTTTCTAGAGCAGATCAAGGATAGGAATGACCATTCCTGTCATTATTCACTGTTTCTGAGCTGACAGAGATATTTTTGTAGGGAAGCAAACCTTTATAATGTACACCTTGAAAAAGGACATTTTTTTTTGTTCTATTACATACTGAAGCACACTGACCTGATACAGACACAGGTTTTATAGCTGATTATAATCTTGTCACTCATATACTCCTCCAAAATATTGAACTACTCTTTTTCATCTCAATATAAAGGTTTTAAAACCTGTATTAATTTTATATTTTTGCTTTGATAGACCAAATTTATGGGGGTTTTTCAGTAGTTGTTTCTCTTTTCCAGAATAAACTGGTATTATATGTCCCTATATAGTACTTGCTTTTGTTTCTGCTCAGAGGTTAACTTACTCCTACTGCTAAGTTGTATTCTTCAAGTTTCATTTCAATTTCTGATTGTTAACAAGGAAGGTGAAATGTAGTTTTTGAAGCAGATTATTCTGTATCATCCTCCTGAGAGGACTTTGCAAAGCTTTCCCACCTCTGTTGGTGGCTGCTGTCACGTTTAAGATACGGGAATATGCCATGTAACCTGTTTCCGATGTAATTCTTTTGTGCTTAGATGGGTCAAATTGTCCAAAAACTCAATCTAAACCCATCTTCCGTTCTGCTGGTGCTCCAAAGGTGCTGCTCTCAGCTGTCTCTCCTCCTCACCTGTGTGGGACATGCTGTTGGTCGAAAGACACCCAGCCAACAGCCAGTTTTGACCATCAGAGAGACAACAGGACGCCTGCAAGCCAGCCTGGGAATAGCAGGTTCATGGATTTGAGAGAGGTGAATGAGAAGGGATGCACCAGAAAGGGCTAGCTTAATGCAAAGTTTATATTTTGACCTACAGTTCNAAAAAAAAAAAGAAGAGAAAATGTAAAAACTAGTAACAGAATACTGCATTATTATCACATTAGAATATATAACCAAATATATACCCCAGAAGAATCTATCTTGAATAAAAATGTCAGACTTATAAAGCTACTTTAAAGCTTATTAAGCCAGGTATTAATAGAATAATTCAATTTTTATAATACTAATGAATAAGTATTTAAAAATATATCTTGCACATTTTATAGTTGTTATGAAGGGAAAACCTTAAATCTAATATAGTCTTTAAAGTCACTTGTTTCTGAACATAAAATTCTCAGAATAATGAACAGTCAGGATAATAATCAGTCAAGATAAGGAATGCATTGATGTGTATATAAGGAGTAAAACTGTGTGTGAGAAACAGAGGATTTGGCCCCATTCACTTTCAATTTTTTTTTTTTTTTTTAATATTCAAAAACATGATTTTAAGCAATGGTAAAAAAATCCACTAAAAAGTAGGCTGCCACAGACTTTAAGAAGTCACCCAGTCCATTTTTCTACCCTGGGCAGGGTTACATATACGCAAACTTCAGTCTCATAACTCACCTGGCAAATGTTTGTCTAAATCGTTCTTTAAGCCTCCACAAATTCCCAGAGCAAGCTAATCCAGCCCTTTACTATCTTGCCATTAAAAAGCTGGTTTTTTTTCCCCTAATTCCCACCCTCTTTCTGTTGAGGCAATTCAAACACATCATGTCTTGTTCTGTTCCTGGTGGCTGTTATCATGTCTCTGCAAATTCTTCCCTTCCCTAGACTAAACAAACCCAGCTCCTTCACTCTTGTCTCACTAGCTGTGTTTTCAGGACCTCTAATAATTCTTGGTGTTCATCTCTGGGTTTTTGCCAGTTGGCAAGGGGCATTTCTCCAGCTGTTACCTGCACTTAGCTGGATACAGGATCCCAGATTGGGCCTTATCCATATGGGAAAGAGGTATTACTTCCCAGAGGCTACCTTCTGTAGCACCCCTCATTTATAGAGGATTCCTTTTTTCATCAGGGTGGATCTGCTGACTCACAAATTCCCTTTTGTCGATTTGCTGCCTACTCGGTTGTTCCACACCTTGTATTTGTCCCCTTGACTCTTAGAAGTTGTTGGGGTTTTTTTATTTTTTAATTTTAAATTTGAAAAGGTGAGAGGCTCTCATGCCAAAGAGGAATTGTACATATGTTTGCAATGATGGAAAGACAGGAAAAAAAATTGCACATGAAGCTAAATTTGTTTTCACCACTCCACAGTTACCATTTGCAGTCTGTAATCTTTTGTTATAAGTGGTGACCATAAAGTGATCTCTGGTACAAATTACTTCATTCTGGAAATGTATGTCTGTATTTTGATGTAATTAAAAAAAAATCAATGAGCTCTTACTTAACATTCATAAATATAAAGAAAAAAGTATGGGCTCATTAGGCAAATGAATGAATAGAAGGACTTCAAGAAAACAAAAGTGATGTGTGGGATTTCCAGTGTTGTCTAGAAAATTCAGGAAAAGAACTGCCTTTTATTCACATTCTTTTGAATTTTTCAGATTAAAATTTGTCATTCTCTTTAAATAAGGAAATGAGAAAAAGTCTGTATCTACAAAGAAATACTTCACAAGTCTCCTCTTTCCTTAGAATGTGGATCATCCCATGAGCAGCACAACACCTGAAGCCTGACACCCTGGTGTTTCCGGTTTTGTGGCTGAGCTCTCTGAATACCAATTTCTGGCCAAGCCTTGCTTCAAGACTACACCATTTCCATTGCCTTGCTGCTCTGGTTTCTGATCATAAATTTGAGTTTCTGCTCCAACTTTTCCCTTAGGAAAGACTTGTTTGGATCCTCTTCCATCCCAGCCACCAGTTTATTGAAATTTGCAGTTTAGTTCCTGTGAAAACTGAAGTCATCTGTCAGAGGTAGCTGAAATTGGAAAAGGGTTTTGAGATTATGAAGAGAAAGGACAACAGCAGACATCAAACATTTTGTTAACATTAATCTTATCCCCACAGAAAATCCAGCCAAGGAGTCTCTGCCCTCTAAGCACTATCACCTGCTTTGTTCAGGCTTTCTAGAAATAAATGGCAACAAAAAAGAAACTATAATTCTTACTATAAAAGACATTTTTAGAGGGTCTGGTTGTGAGAGGAAACCAAGGAAAAGTTTTCCATTAGCCAGAGAGAGTTTGGGTAAAACTTTTAGGAACACTGACAAAAGGGGTAAAAGGAAAACAAAAAATTCATGCTTAATTGCAGCTGGCATCACTGAAATCCCCTCCTAATTCACTCTGCAGAAACAGCAAAGACATTCTGTCATTTATTATATCAGAAAAGACATCACTATCATTTGGATATCAGTGATGATATTGCAGAAGAATGGACAGGATAGAATTTGAGCTGGTCAAAGATTGATTTTATGTCTTAGACTTTAAATAACTTGAAAATTTCTGTCATTTTCCACCTCTTCATTTAGAGCTATTGAGAACACTCAGGCATCAAAAGCAAGCTGTAGAAAATACTGTGAAAATTTATGAGATTACCACCTAGATATTTTCTGTGCTCAAGCATCTGAAAAGTGAAGCAATAACTTGTTTGTCAATTTTCAGATCCAATGTATTTTATTTTTCAAAATAAACAAAACCCAGCCCTCATGTCCATCCTTCCAAACCAAGGAACTGACAGAGTCATAATTAAATGTATTTCCACTTAAACATTTTTTCCTGAGGGAAAAGGATTTTTAAAAAGAGAGAGAGGAGAAATAAATTAGCAAAAGTATCTCTGATCTGTTTTGAACTTGATCATTAAATTCATAATTTTTCCTACCTTCTTGTTTTGCCAAGGTCCCCTCTTGTCTTTCCTTCAGAAATTCCTTGCATTATTTCAACAGCAGTTCCTAGTTTATTAATCCAGGCTTAGGCATCCAGCTCTTTTAAAACGGGGTTCCCTCAATCATTTTTCTGGTCAGGCAAGTAACCTTCTTCTCAAATAGTATTTTTTTTCCTCTCCAAAGCAAATCCACCAGTATTATATTTCCCTATCAGAGAACAACTAGACGAATTACAAATTCTCCCTCCTTCCCCCCCTCAACAACAGCCCATTGATTTCATGCACACTTTCCCAGAAAATCCAAGCAGCTTCACATTCTCCCTGCCCCCAAATCCATCAGGTTTCTCATTCCCACAGTCTGCTCCAGCCCCTCGGAATGGACCACACTTCTGATTCCCAAGGACTCCATGAGGAGCCCAGGAGTGAGGTGTCCTCCCTGGCAGCTCTGCTGTGTCACAGCAGCAGCGTGGCAGTGGCAGCAGATGGGCTGCCTTGAAGCCTCTGTTAACAGCGTGATGTCTCAACCCAGCCCTCCCGTGGGGATCCAGTTTTTGGCTGCTTGGCAAGCTGGGAAGGGGGAGAATCTGTCCTCCCTCGCTCCTGTTCATGAGACATGAAACAAAAGCCTTCCCCTGCCTCACTGATTTCAGGCTGGCTCAAGTCCTTCGCATCGTGCAAGCAGCACAGGCTGCCCCATCCTCCTGTCCTGAAGGTAAATGAGTGATTTATACTCCTAATATTATTATATGGATGTCAATTCAGGCAGGCCCATGCAAGGCAAGGCAATAGCTGTCAGGGAATTTGACTGAAAAATCAAGGTGATTTCATTTACCCTCATGGTAGAAACAAAATTAAGATCATGATTTGCAAAGTTACTTCAGGGAACAGCTCCCAGGAGCTGCCCTTTAATACCCTCTCAAAGTAATTAAATGACTTCTTATTTGATCACCCAAAAATAACATATGAAAATCCATAATAAACCTAGCATGCTGTGTTTTCTTAATAAACATTACTTAGCTTTTTCATCTCTGTAACACTTAATACTTATATACAAAAAATTATTTTGCTTAGAGTTGTATCATGAAATAAAAGTAATTGATTTCTCACAACACTGTTCCCAGACAAACGCCAATTTGCTGTCTCCTTTCTTTGCTTGGGAAACACACTCCAGTTCTGATAAACTGACAGAGCATAAAATAGTTAAAACTAATCCTTGTGGACTGGGAACTCCCAAGATTTCTTGTTCTCCTCGCCCTTGTCAAGAATTAAAGACTTCCTCTTTCACATGGCAAATCTCCCTTTTCCTACATAGTTGGTGTCAGAGCTGTGTTTCACTAGGCCTTACAAATCCAAAATCCTTCAGGTCTTTTTTTCTTTCAGTGAAATTCATATGCACAGGCAATGGGAGTAGCAAGAATATCCATTCTCCTCCATCATTCTACTCCTGTCCTCTTTCAAGGCAGTCAGTTCCTTTCCTTGAATGAGGAAACTCCTCAAGAGTTTTCTTTTTACAGTTCCCATTCTTTTCCCTCATGTGCCACCACTCCCACTGCACATTCATAATTTTCCATCTGGTTCCTTTAAGAAACAAATTATGCCCAAATCTATATAGCTGAGCTTTCTGTGAATTCAAACCTCCCCTGTGAAATCAAGTATGGTGGTTTTGGTGGGTTTGTAAAAGTTGCTGTCAAATTAGTCATAGCTGGACTTTTACTACATGAAATGCAAAATAATTATTTCTTCCATTACCCTCTCTGATGTTTTGGTGAGATGAAGCTGGACAGGAGGTGAAAGCTTGCACTTCCTACAGCTCACCTGAAGAGAGAGAGTCCTTCCAAGGCATCTTCTGAAGGGGAATCAGTGGGGATGGTTAAAGGGGTGTCAAAGGTGGCACCTCAGGTAGGAGATACTACCTTAGCTGTTTCCAAATGCCAGTCCTCATGTGGAATCAGCCTTGCCTGGAGGCTACAATTCTTTTGCAGAGGCAAAACTTGCCTCTTTTCCAGGCTGAAATTCACTTCTTCAGTAAAGTCTTTTGAACAGCATTGAGCAGGTGTTGAGACTGCACTTCTTTCAGAATGGGTCATCCTGGCAATGGGTTTTGCTGGCAGAAATTGTCCCACCTTCTGCATTAATACCCTCACAGCTGGCAGCTTTGTAGAATCATCAAATCACAGAATTATCAAGGCTGGAAAAGACCTCCAAGACCATCAAGCCCAACCTGTGACCAATCCTCACCTTGTCAACCAGACCAGAGCACTGAGTGCCACATTTGGCAGTTCCTTGAATACCTCCAGGAATGGGGATTCACCACCTCCCTGGACAGCCCCTTCCAGTGTCTGACAGCCCTTTTAGTGAACAAATTCTTCCTGATGTCCCTGGTGCAGCTTGAGGCCATTTCCTCTCATCCTGTCCCTTGTTCCCTGGGAGCAGAGCCCGATCCCCCCCAGCTGTCCCCTCCTGTCAGGGAGTTGTGCAGAGCCAGAAGGTCCCTCCTGAACCTCCTTTTCTCCAGGCTGAGCCCCTTTCCCAGCTCCCTCAGCCTCTCCTGGTGCTCCAGCCCCTTCCCCAGCTCCATTCCCTTCTTTGGACACACTCCAGCCCCTCGATGTCCATCTTGCAGTGACAGGCCTAGAACTGGATGCAGAATTTGAGGTGTGGCCCCACCAGTGCACCTCAAAGCTCCACCTGGCTGTTCTGCCACTCCAGAGCAGCTCTGTGACATGCAAAACCTGAGTGAGTGACCTCACTGTGATGGAAAGGTGTTGGCAGGGAAAATCTTCCATTGCTCTTTTTAAAGCAACATGGCTGTGCCAGAGCAGGAGCCTTGAAATGGAGCACACAGTTTAATCTGCCTTTGACATGTTTGTTTTTAGCCCAGTTGTTTCTTATTAGAAAGCACTTTCATTTCTTGCTATCATTCATCAGCACTTCTGTGTGAGCACAGTGTTTAACAGAACACTCTGACCATCACCTTCAGACATCAGCTGTTCTTCCATTAAGAAAAAAATCCTTCTGTGTTGAAATAAATGGTGAGATGTCTGAATCTGGAGGACACATTTTTAAAAGGTGCATTAGGGGTTATGTAATTTTGTGTGCCAAAGTCACATGCACCCTGATTTACCACATTTATTATAATATTTAGACATTTGTGTAAGGAAACAGAATCAAACACCAACTTAGACACCTCTACAGTGTGTGTTTCGTGCAAGCCTGCTCCCTGACACACTTTTGGCTCAGGCCAACTATCCTTTGGGTGGTTCAGGGAAGCTCACAGCCCAAAACCTGCATTCAGTAGGGATGAAGCAGGGAGGAAGAGAGTTTAAACCCATTGACAAAGAACCAGATCATAGCACTTGGCCCATGAGCCAAGGCTGGAGCACCAGTCTGAGGCTGGGTTTTTTGGCAGTACAGACCAAATCTACCTCCTATGTAATGGGGTTTTGCATTACTCCTGTGAAAAATAAAATATTGAGGTAGGTGGCTTTGATTAAAGGACATTTACAATACTGCACTTAGTGTGTTCATTGGTTGCATTTTTCTTCTGCTCACTTTTCAGAGATTTTTTTTTTTTTTTAGAAGGATTTAGCAGTGCCAGCAATTCACTGCATTTTTTGAGAGTGTGGGGCAAGTTCTGCACTGATTTACTGCACTGCAGAATGTGGAATCCATTGGTGTTAGTCAGGTGACACAAGATCACAGAACTTAGAACCAGTGTATTCTTATTGTCTGTTATCTGATAGTTTGCTTAATGCCCATATAAAGAGCTTTTTTGTTTTAAACCCCTTGTGTCTAACTGGGTAAGAATATTTTACCTTCAGATATTATATGATAACATTTTATATGCAATTTATGAATGTGAGAGAATCAATGGTACTGTTAAGTAATATTTTTATAGTTTTCTGTGGTTTGGTCTGGGTTTTTTTTTTATTTTCTGTTTGAGAAAGCTCGTTTGACAAATCTTTTGAATGCAAGGCATGTTTAGCCTTTTCTGCAAAAAAAAACCCCAAAAACCCCCAAACCAAAAACACCCCAAAATTTTGGAGGAAGACTACTTGATTAAAAATTCCTTGGGTAGAAGGAAAGTCCTTTTTAAAGGCAGCTTGTGAGTTCTAAACTTTCCTTTTCTGCAGCTTTTTCTCTTGGTCTGATAAAAACAACCTCTGTCCCTGCAAGGTTTGCTTGTCACTGTAACAGCAGAGCTGACAGACACTGCCCACTTTAACTGAAATCTGTCATTTTCAGATCAATACGATGGCTGAGATGAGAACTATCCAGTGCCTAGGATTTAGAATCACTAATGGCTTTGAAATAAAAGAGTCAATTGATTCTACAAATGCGTCAGGCAGTCACCAGAATTTCACCTTCTGGTTTTGGTAGGAAACAAACCTGGCATGGTTCAGGTTGATGCAGAATCCAGTTTTATTTTCACTAATTCCAGTCTGAAAACTGAGCCAAGAACCCTACAGAAACACCGGCTTTACTCCAATGTTTGTCAGATCAGTAAGGACTTACACTGGCGTGGATCAGGCTGCTTTTGCAGGTTGGTGCAGACATTGAGAAGATAATAAACTAAAGATATCATTCAGGCAAGATTTAAAACTCTGCTTGGTTTTACATGTGTAGGCAGCCTCGAAGAGATCAGTGGGATTACCCATGTATGTAAAGTTAAATGCACACATAAATCCTTGTGAAGCTGTGACCCAAGGGTCCAGCCTTGTATTTATCTTCAATATGGATTTTAGTTCTAGAGGCAATTATATTGATGGTTTAAATATACCCACACACAGCAGTGTCTCATATTCATGGCTGCATGAATCTGATTGATCAGGTCCTTAGATAATGTGAGGAATAGCAGAAAAGAGAATTTTATTTTCAGTGTGTTAACTTTCAGTATTGTAACTCCAACCAGATTAACATCCTTCTCTTTCCTTGCATTTTTACTCTGAAGAGACAGAAGATGTTAATTAGTGTTAAATTAAAAGGTTTTTTTAGTCTTCATCAGGACTTCCAATTCCACCACATATGGTTCTCAACTTTAGTTTATAATTAAATTACTAGTGATAAATTGGTCTGCCCCTTACCCAAGTTCTGCTTAAAACATATTTGATTTTATTATTATTATTAATTATTTAGTAATAATAATTACTTTCCTGTAGAAATTTCCTTTCCCTTTCTGTTTCCCTTGGAAAATGTAATCTAGCCTCATGTAACTGCTTTGGTTATGACCTTTTGACATTCACTGATGTCTATTTAAGAATCTTAATTAAATGTGACTGGGCCCAGCAGAGTAATGACCCCTTATTTTTACAGCTGTATCACAATTTCTTCTCCACAAGAATTTCAAATTGTATTTTTTAATATTTAGCATTTCTCATTAAATATATATTAGATAACTCATTGTTATATTTATTGGGAGTCTGAAGCATAGACACATCTGCCTTAAAATTCTAGAATATCTTCTATGTTTATTAAATCTACCTGTCTTTGAAGAATTTAATGGATTTTGATCACTCTCCTTTGAAGGACTATTGCCTGAAAATTTTCTGTCTTCAACACTGTAGTTCTGTAAACCTGAAAGATATTTTTTTCTAACAAGCTTCTTCATTAAATACTGATTTCCATTCTGACATTGAATCTCAACACAGTGTAGCTTGATAGAATTCAGTAAAATTGTGCTGATATGGAAATATTGCAAAAGTAGAGGAAGAGACCACAGCATTTTCAAATACAAGGTTTGGAACCACTGTTTTGGTTTTCCCTCCACAAAAGGTGATCTGCATTAACTAACAACAGGGCAATTATATTGGTCCAATACCTATGTGAAATCAGAATCAACCCCTACATAAAGTGATTGGACAGCTGGAAGCTGGAAAAAATGCAACAATTCATATTTTTAATCACCTGCCAATTACTAAGGAAGGAAGGAAGGAAGGAAGGAAGGAAGGAAGGAAGGAAGGAAGGAAGGAAGGAAGGAAGGAAGGAAGGAAGGCGTTTATTTACTTGTTAGGAGAAGAAAAGGAATTCAAGAATTCTTGAGAAAAACAAAGACTGTGGAAGAGACGCCAGGATTTAGGGGAAGACAACGTGATTTAGGAGAAGGTACCTTAATGCTTAGTTCTGTTCAGTGTTTTTGTGGTTTGCATCTCTTACCTTCACCAAGTCATCCAGACCTTCAGGGTTACCAAGACTTATCTTCTGCCTGTTTGCTATGCCTCCTGGCAAGAAAATAGAATTTCCATCTCTAAAAATCATTCCACGATCCAAATTTTATTTCAGAATCTCAGTAATGTTTTGATCTGACAAAACAATGTCTTTGAAAGCTGTCAAATAAAAAGAGTCCAATATTCCACTTGCCAAGAGCTTGTTAAATTAATCAGTAGAATCATATTCAGGACTGCATTCATCTCACAAAACTTCACATGTATATGGGTAAGGCATGTAGGGCACACTGTTTGCCAAGACTTTTCCTTCATCTGGTGGGGAGGATACCTAAAGAGGCAGCTTATTCCATTTTCCTGGGATGAATGAATGCATTCCTGGATGGGCTGTTCCTTTAATCACAAGGGCTGCCTAAATCTAAATATCTAGGATTGACTGGATGCCAGTAAGACACTGATGTGAAATAATTTATAATCTAAACCAAGAGAGCTGAAAAACCCCATGAAACAAAACATAGCTAGAAAACAAAACACACACCCCCCCCCCCCCCCCCNTTATACTTTTGAAAAATGCTGTATCTTCTTTAGTCAGAGTGTCAGCAAAGGGTCTGGCAATATTTCTGGACAGTTTTATAGTTATAGCCATGTGTGCTGATGTGACAAGGCCTCCAGTCTTTCCATGCTCACTATTGGCAGAGTCCTAATCCCAGGAGACTCATTCTGCAGGGTTTGTTGGGCACTCTGATCAGCCAGGCAAGAACTATCTTACAACTGTGCACATACAAATTTTCTCAGTTCCACAAGAACATGGTTTACAATGTATAGAAGCTCACAAGCACTGAAGAAACCACTTCCTATGCTTTGTACAGATTGTCTCACATTATTCTTTTTTTTTTTTTTTTTTTTTTTTTTTTTTTTTTAAAAGTTTTTTTAATTGACTTTTTT
>VZRH01004591.1:11326-25096 GCA_013397555.1 Urocynchramus pylzowi
TTTTTTGTTACTGCTAAGATGTTACTTAATGGACTTCTTCTCTCATGTCTAATAATATTTAGTGTTCCACAGTGGGATGCAAATTTTCCTTTTTAATTTGCCAGTAAATTTCACTAAGTGTCTTCCCTTTGTCCCTTTCTGTTGCTTTAAAATACTGCTGTATCTTTATGTCATTGCTTCTTTAAGCAATTTTCAGAAGCTGTAATGAGGCAGGGAGGCAGATGCCTAGAAATTTCAGAAGAAGCCCTCACATTGCACAAACTTCTCTGACTCACTGTCTTAATAGACTGGAGCTGAGGTTTCATGTGGTCTGCTGCTCTGTGTGATGCCAGCTATGTTACTGCTTCAAACAACTATTTCATAAAACTATCTAGCAAAAGCCGACCTATGAATCATTAACAACGTTGTTTACAAGATGACTTTCATCTTCCTCATGTTTTTCTATAGTAAATTTCCACTTTAACACAAGCCACAACTACACCCTTAAGTGGAAATTCATTACCCTTAAGCTGAGTGAAGATTTCTGCAAACAGAGTTTGGCTTTTGTGCTGGTTGTTAACGATTAACGTTTAATAGATTCTGACAACGTGTTCAGCCAAGAGCAAGACAGAACTGAAGACAGTCCTGAGACTCAGTGCTTAGAAAAACAGTGCATGTAGCAGAGTAGTGGCTTGTCAATACAGAGAGCCAAGGACAGAACCTTGGTACAGATACCTGTGGAGTTTACTCAATAGGTGAGCAGATCCTGCCAGAAGCACTGACAGTAGAACCCTTTCTATCCACTACTTCCATACAGAAGCACAGACTGGTTGAGGCTGGAAGGGACCACAGTGGGGCAGCTGGTGCCACCTCCCTGCTCCAGCAGGGCCATCCCAGAGCACAGGGCACAGGATTGTGTCCAGAGGGGGTCTGCAATATCTCCAGTGAGGAGACTCCACACCCTCTCTGGACAATCTGTTCAGTGCTCAGGCACTGCCCAGGACAGAAGTTCTGCCTCCTGCCCAGGTGGAACCTCCTGGGATCAGTCCCTGCCCGTGGCTCTGGTGCCATTGCTGGGCCCCCGGAGCAGAGCCTGGGCCCTGCTCGGAGCCCTCCCTGCAGACAGGGACACCCAGGGCTGAGGGCCCCTCTCAGCTGGGGCTGCTCTCCAGGCTGGACAGCCCCAGCTCCCTCAGCCTTTCCCTGCCAGAGATGCTCCAGGCCCTGAATCATCTCTGCATCCTCCACTGGCCCTGCTCCAGGAGCTCCCTGTCCCTGCTGTGCTGAGGAGCCCAGAGCTGGACACAGCTCTGCAGATGTGTCACACAGGGCTGGGCAGAGGGGCAGGGTCACTCCTGGCCTGCTGGCACTGCTCTTCCCAATGCACCTCAGGAAACCACTGACCTTCTTGGCCCCCAGGGCACTGCTGCCTCATGGACACCTTGTTGTCCACCAGGTCCCCCAGGTCCTGCTCTGCAGAGCAGCTTCCCAGCAGGTCACCCCCAGCCTGTGCTGGTACATTGAATTATTTCTCCAAATAAATGCAGGACATTGCATTTACCTTTACTAAATTTCAGGCATTTTTTCTCTGTCCAACTCCCCATCCTGTTGAGGTCCCTCTGAAGGGCTGCTCAGCACTCTGGCTTACTTCTTTTACAGCTCAAAATTTGAGCAACAGTGTGAAAAAACATCTTTGATAGCACAGAAGGGGGAAACTGAGATAGGAGCATAACAGGAATACATAAGTCTGTGGCTGTGTAGAAAGTGATCTATAGAATTACTGGCACTGAGATGGCCACTTTTTTGTTTTATAGCTAAGTGCCAGCCATGGATGTTGGCTAATCATGAACAGCACACAGGGCAAGCAAAGACTGTGGATTTTCCATGTAAAACATTGATGTCTGAGTTCACAGTCATCACAGGTAGCTCCTGTTGTGTTTTGGCATATATTTATTGGCACTTCTTTTGCCTAAATCCTTTCATTCTACCCTTCAAACTGGATTGGAGCAAAACCTCCATTTTTCACACATCCAGAAAAGGCTGAGTGCTCCCATTGTCAACCCTGAAGAACGATCCTAAGCATGGAAGAGAAGAGACGGGGAGAAGAGAACCTGGATATGGCAAGATAGGGAAATTGTTTTGAGGCCACAGAAATTCTATGGTTTTCAAGTGTTAACATGTGTTATCAGACAATAAAATATCCATAGTAGCTTAAAGCAATGGTAGAGGTTTGCAGTAAATTTCCAGGCTTTTATTCATTTTCAAAAATGAAATATGAAATTCAGGCAAATGTGTGATTGGTTAAAAATAGTTTCTCCCATTGATTTTTCTGCCCTTGAAAAACCAGTCAAAATTTAGATAATTTGGAGCCTTTTACTAGCTTTCACTAGTGCTGTTATTGACGTCCTGATTACTTGCATTAACCACTAGACAGGAGCTCAAATTATGAGCTGCTGCACCCCAGTCCTGTTGGTCCACTGTATAATACAAGAGAAAACTTTATTTAAGAAATAAAGTCTGCCACAAGGAAGCAATGCAGTGATGCTAATTGCTGTAAATGGGAAGGTGCTGAAAAGTGGCAATATTTTCTTTCAACCAAAAGGCAGTAAAGTCTGAGAGAGGAGTTGAGGATGACTGTCAGTCAAATGATAAACAATTTGTGAAGAAAGGCAAAAGGAGAGGTGCCAGAGTCACATCTACAGGAATCTGAATGAGTCTGATTGAGAATAAGGCACAAAGTGCACTGAAAAAACCCTATAACATCAGCAGATATCTGCCTGTAAGGTCTCTCCAAACACAGGTTGTGAGATGTTTTCTTCATAACATCATGGGACATGCCAGAAAAATTAATAGATCCTCTCATACAAACATTCAAATATTCAAACATTCCCACTGACCCCATGCAATGGTTTTCTTTTTCATAATTTTTCTTGTCTAAGATTTCTATTCCTAATTTGAATACAGCATGCCCAAATTTTTCCTTGTAAATATAAACAAAAAACCATAACTGTACTTTATGAGATTAAAGAAGTAAAGAATTCAGACAAGCCTGTAGGATGGGATGGACTCTTTAACTTCTGGAAATTTTAGCTTTGATCATCCTCTCTAGGCTAGGAAAGGCATTGGATTAACTTCAGGGGCACTGCATCTGGTTTAAAACAGTGGGAAAACGAGAGGGATCATGTGAAAGCAGTGGGTCAGGTCTGTGTGTGCAGCGACTTACCACAGGTATTATAAAGCATTATTCTGCATTTACCACTGACTTACTGAACAACAAAGAGGTCCTGACTGCATTGATTAAAGATTAAAATTCTGATTTAAATATTAAAACTTTTGCCACAAACTCCTGCTTTCACATTTTCACTTCTTCCTGGGGAAAACCTGTTTAGGATTAACTCTCCTTGGAAAACCTCTCCGTGCAGTTTAAGCATAACCCATTCATTGTGTGAAAAGAAAACTTTGGCCACAATACTGTACACAGCCTGACAAATTTTTACTCTGATAACTATAAAAACATTGGAAATATGGAACTGAGACTGCCTATAGTTCTCAGAGGGTTGGTCTGTATTCGTAACCAAACTGGAAAAAAAAAACAACCAAACAACCAGCCTAGGGATTATAAAATTTGGACTGTTTAAGAACTATGTACAGTAACAGCAAGAAATGTTTTAAGATTGAAAATCTGCCTTGGAGACATAACCAAGAGGAATTTCCATTTAGCTCAGTGGATGATGTGGGGATGGTCTCAGCAAGACCTCCTTGGGTTTGCAGGATTTAGAAGCCACACACAGAATTTGGGGGACAGTGTGTTTATTCAGTGAATTAAACATTAGATTTATATATAAATACCAAATGCATATTTTAAATGAAAGTTTAGTAGCATCAAAACTCTTCTAAATTTGGGACTGTTTAGAGTGGCTTGCAGGCTTTTTCCTTGCTCCCTAGGCACGGTGATGTAGGAGTTGCTTTTTAAAAGTTTGGAGTAAATATTTTTTTTCCTTTGGTCGGTCAAAAGAAAAAAACAAAAAACAGGGTGAGAGTGCAGCCAAAGCTGGGTTTTTTTGTGGGCTCAGTTTGCCCACAAAATGTACTTGGTTTTGGAAATTCACAAGAATTGCCCACGTTACCCAGAAAGCTTGCCTGGGAAAAAGGTTTCTAAGAATAGCATTCCCTGCCAGCTTCCTCAGACAAGGCTGACTGCAGTTTTCCCTGCAGGGTGTAAAATAAGTTTAGGTATCTCCAGACAAATAGGATTAATGTGCTGCATCGTGTGTCTTATAAAGAATGGCTCTTCTCCAAAGTTCAGAGGCTGGATTTTGATTCAGAAGTCAAAGGACAAAAAATGCCACTGATGCCCCAAAATGAAAGCACTTTCTGCCTGAAGAGAAAATTAATTTCTCTAGTTGGATGCAAAAAATTCCAGTCAGCAACAAAATTAATATCTTCCAGGGGGTCCAGCAGAGATGGTTTAGGGTCTGGAGCATCTCTGACAGTGAAAAATTTCTTTCATCAGCTAAAAAAGGGCAATTGGATGACAACAATTTTGCTAATTGAAGATGACAATGAAGCACATGAAGTCTGCAGCCATGATATCTTTTAATCACTTCTCTGGTTCTTTAATTTTTCATTTTGATATGAATTTGGTGCATAAGTTTGTTCTAACATTGACAGCTTTATAAACTCACTTGACCTAAATCAGCATAACCTTGCTGACTTCCAAACAGCAAAGTTCATTTACAAGAACCAAGATGCTAGCCTGGACTTTAAAAATGTGTTCCCATAACTTTATCTGTGCACATCACCAGGTTCTGAGTGCCTGTTTGTGTTACATACACAATAGCCTTCAAGCCCCCAAATAAAGGTTTGTTGGGAGTACCATGGAAAGTTTTATTAACTTAGAGTTTGAATGTGAAAACGTTAACCATAAACTACCCAAACAAAATTATTGAGATTACATCAATTTAGAGCAGTGAAAAATTTGACAAGTAGTGACCACTTTCTTAAAAAATATTCAGTTTTTTCCCCATTGGGAGATCATTTTGGTTTCTGTTTCTATTTTTTCCTTTAAATATAAATTATCTGAGGACTACATAGTAGACAGCTCTGTAATCTTACAGAGATTGAGCTGCTTTTTCTTTTCTCTCTTTTTTTAAATTCAAAGTACAAAGGCTGAAGTGCTAAACTTTATGAGGCCTGTAATAGGTCCTTGGCCTGCAAGGAATAAAAATAAATAATAATCATCTATACCAAGCACTTATGTCATGCCTTTCATCCAAGGAAGTCCAACCACTTTATAAACAGCAATGAATTAATAGAGGAATGTTTTGCCACAGGCGAAAGAGCGAAACAAGAAACCATCCTTCTACTCTGCAGCCGCCTGAAGTGCACAAAGGCAATAATTCTGTGAGTGAAAATTGCACTGCTTTTTGGTGCTTATTTCTTAGCACTTCTGGAAACTTGGATCATGTTGTTCCTCCACACAAAGTCTCTCAGTGTGCAGGAGCCACGTGGCAGGATCAGTTCAAGCAAATGTCAGGCCTCTGTAATTTTCTTTTCCTTGTCTTCTTGCCATGCCACCAAATACCAGGGAAGGAGATACAAATCTCTGATGCATTGATTACTCATTTCATCTTTTTTTTGCTCATAGTTCCCCAAGGGTAAAAATAACCATTTCTTGCTAATGAAGAATTTGGGCACCCCCAACTTTCTCAGCCGTTTCAATTTCATGGCCTCTTCTGGACTCTCCCCTAGCCAAGTGCAGCACCAGCTGGGTCTTGGTGAACCTCATGAGGTGTCTGCTATGACTGCTGTTCCCTGCTCCAGGTGGGATTTCTGGGTGGCACTGTGTTTTGACAACATCAAAGAGCACTGAGAAAGAAGGAAGGAAGGAGAAACTTTTATTTATGCCACTGTGGACGTATCTGATAGACTCCTGAGGAGGAGCTCCACAAGGACGAGGACAGGTCTGGAAAAGGCTGGCAAGGGTGGTTAGGAAAAGTTTTTCATGAGTGGTAAGACTGAACAGACTCCAACTCATCAGCTTGGATATCTGAAGAGAGCTATGATGGAGGCCTGTAAAATAGCAAATGATGTGAATGGAGGGGCTGAGGAATGTTCATTCATTATTTCTTGCAGAACATGAACTCAGGAATACCAGAGGCAGTATTCAAATGAAAAATAGGAAATTCTTTTTCATTTCATTATCCCACAAGATAATGTACACTAAATATATAAACACACTTAAAAAGCTGCAAGAGAAATTCCTGGACACCAGGCAGATATTAAACAAAATCGAACAGGTACAAGCTCCAGATGTGGAAGCTTTTGTGTATGATTGTAAAATAATTCAGAATACAGATTACTGTACACATCCATGTTCTTAATTCTCTCCCTGTATACTGGGCCAGACAGATCTTTGGTGTCCCCTAGCATATCATAAATTAGTTTCATTAGTATGAATCATCTAATGTCTGTTAACCAAAATCCAATTTCTAGGCTTAACTGTTGCTTGAAAACTGATTACCTAGTTTTAGAAAGAGTGTATTTTATTTGTTCAGGAACAACTTCTATTCTTTTATAGATTTAATTTAAAACTGACATGAAAAACGGTATGAAAATATCTTATCAGGTAAAATCCTCTTGTCTGATTATGTGTCTGTCATCAGAGGATTATTAGAGCAGGTTAAATCATCCTGCAATAGAAGGAGGTCTAATATATTTTATTGCAAGGTAAAGTTGTGATTCAGGAAATTGCTTCCTCAATAGATAATGTTACTGTTAGCAGTAATACACCAGCAATTCAGTACACCTTTTTATGGACTCTATTTCAGACAGGTAAAAGACAGCAAAAGAAAAGTCATTGCTATGCCAAACCATCCAAACTCCTTTTGATAGGGGATGTGCCTCATGTTCAGCATAAATTTCCTATTAATGACCCAAGATAGGTATAAAAGTAAGGAATTTGGTATTTTTATACACAATTAAAAATAAGAAATCTTTTGATGACAAAAAACTAACTGGGGCTTAGATAAATAGAACTAGAACTCAGTCTCCTGAAAAAAAGTGGGATCTAAGGATCGGTAGGTTCATTTTGTGCCTGCAAAACTACTGTTCCTAACAGCTGCAGACACAAAATCCATGAGCAAAACTGTGAGGAAAATTAAGAAGCCTTTAAAACTAAAAACAAATAAACTAAAGAAAGATGCTGGGAATGGCTTGGGCTGTTTGATGCTGCTGGCACTGTAAAAATTGTTCTGAACAAACCCCATTTGAGCACAGGGAATCTTTGCTGGCATAAAAGCAGCATCTTGCAGCTATGCCAGGAAGAAAAAAGATGTTTGTGGGAGAGGACAGGCATGGGAAGAATTTGGTTGCATGTCACATTCTAGGTGATGTGACGTGGCTTGGCAGCCATTCCCCAGATGACCTCTTAAGTCAGGGTGAGTTAGAGCTGGCCAAATGAGTTAGGAGTACAAAATAAGGCAACAGAAGAGACTTACATAAAAACAATTCAATTTTCGTGCCAAACTGGACCCCTTTTAAAGGTCCTTAAAATTGAAGCCACAAGAAAATAAAAATACACCAAGAAGCAAGAGATGAAAGGAAAAAGAAATTCAATATTTTTTAAACTGATTGACTGCAATTAGTGTTAGAAACTATTTCCCAGGCTCAGTTAATTGCTCAGACAATTTCACCTCTGTTAACATTTATTCCTTTAGTTTGTGAAAAACATCTCAAAATATAACATGCCAAACCTCACTGACTTAAAGTGTCCATTTCACACTTGCAAAGGTACAAATCCTTGAGAGCACTTGTGCATTTATTTATCTTTACTCACACAAGGATACTTTGGTTGTGCTATATAGAGATATCCAAGGTCTTTCAGACATACACCTTGGATAAATACTGGTTTCCCAATCATTGGTGTAATTTCCTTACAAACAAACTTGCAATGAAATATCATTTACTTAATTAGGAAGTCAATCCTGTTATTTTCTTTGTGACTATTGAAAAAACTGCTTTAATAACTGAGTTTCTGATACTTTTCTCTTTTTTTCTCTCTGTTTTACATTTTTCCACTTGCACTTTGCCTCAAAGGTTTTCATTTGGGGAGACAAAAAAGACTAAAAGAAGAAGGAAAGTCAAGCACTTTTTTACCCTGGTTTAAATAAAAATAAGTAAAAGTGTTAATTTAATCATGTAAAATTAGGAAGAAAAATAAGAAGCATAAAGAAGCACCAGAAATTGTGTAACAAACAAATTTTGTCTTCCTTTTAGTGTAAAACATCGGATTTCAATGAATTTTTCTCTTTTCAGTTTTTGCAGATTCAAGTTTTGCCCTGATGCAGTCAGAGTTGCACAAATTCTGGTGCTGCTGGAGCAGGCTGAGAGCAGGTTTGGGGTTTTTAGTCATAACCTGGTCCCTGGTCTCCATCAGCTGTGATAAGAAAAGGGTCAAAACTGCCAGAGCAAACCATGATTTGATGCTGTTATGAGGTGTAGGCCTTAAGATCAATTAACTGTTCAATATTTTTAAAAATCACTTGATCCCTGAAAAGCATGAGGTCCAAGATGGGGTCCCATAATTCAGACAAAAACATACTCCACAAAATTAAAAGCAGAAAAAGCAAATTAGGCCTAAATCCCCAGAATATTTTATCGAAATGCATGCCTTTTACTTAGAATGCCATGCAGTGATTTTATTGTTTTGAGGCATGTCAAGCCTCTTCTTTAAAAGGCAATTTGTATAGAGCAACACAATGTAGCTCCCCCCTCAACAGCCCTCCCGAGGATAAGTGAATCTTGACAGCTCCAGAAGAACTCTGGCTGTTTCGTGGCAGGAAGTCAGGTTAATGAAGAGATCTGAGCCTCGCACGTGCCCACAGTGACACTGGCCAGAGAGTTCCTCCAGCTTCAGACAAACAAGCCAGCAGGAATTCCTGCCCATGGCCAAATGCCATGACTGAACTCTTCCCTGGGCAGCACCTTCCACGAGCCGCTAACTCGATGAGATGGCAGTTTCATTAGAGCTTTACAGCGTTTATGGAGTATTTAATTACTTTCTGACACCCTGGTCCTTTTTTAAGGTTTGTTTAATCATTTGTGTCTCTGTTTCTAATGGGGATTTCAGTTTCCAAGCGGGCCTGAAGCCAGAGATGTAAATGGAGGGCACAATATATTGCTTCCTGAAAGATGACACAGGGCAGGGGGAGGAGAAGAGAAGGGCACAGAAGGAAAAAGGAGGATGGGGGAATGTAGGGAAAAATGTAATCTTAAGATTCAGGCTAATTGAACACCCCAGCTGGAGAAGATGGATGATCCTCCTGGGCAATTAGCAGACTAAGCAATATCAATAAATGAGTCTCTTATAGGAGACCTTCAACAGAGAGAAAATGGCTCAGATGAAGGAGCTGAGGAGAAGAGCTCTGCAGAGTGATGTGGGAGGAAAGTGAGATGCACAGAGCAGCCATTAACTCAAAATAGGTGGATTTGCAGCATTAGAGCTGAGTAAAGAGGAAGGTAATGCCTGACAGGCAGGGTTGCCCCTCTGAGTGTCCCAAGGATGGAATTCAGGAGGGCTTAACCTTCAGGGAGATGAAGAGTTTCCAACAGGCTGGGACACAACACAGTGGTAACAGTGGGTTCAGAGCAATGTGGGTCTCTTTTTCCAAGCAGTTCTTCCAGGAACATTTATGCCTGGCTGGCAAAACTGTCCCCCCCATCCCATAGGAATCACAGAATGGGTGAGGTTGGATCAGCTGGTGCCAGCTCCTTGCTCCAGCAGGGCCATCCCAGAGCACAGGACACAGGATTGTGCTCAGCTGGTTCTGGAATATCCCCAGTGAGGAGACTCCACACCCTCTCTGGACAATCTGTTCAGTGCTCAGGCACTGCCCAGGACAGAAGTTCTGCCTCCTGCCCAGGTGGAACCTCCTGGGATCAGTTCCTGTCCGTGGCTCTGGTGCCATTGCTGGAGCCCAGGGCCTGGGCCCTGCTCGGAGCCCTCCATTTGGATATTTATACACACTTATACTCTCAGTCCTGTCTTCTGTAGCAGTTTTTCACCTGGCTTTTTTCTTTTTCTTTTTCTTTTTTTTTTTTTTTCTTTTTTTAGAATCACGAGAGAGAGAACAGGATTTTACAGGGTCACCAAGCCCTAACTACTGCAGTCTCAGAAAACACTGTACGATCCCAGTAAAAAAATCAGTGGAACTCTGCCTTAAAATCTGCTCAGATTATTGTCTCACTTCCCCTTTACTCCTGCTGAACAGCTGTTGCAAGAATCTCTGTCCTTGAAGACTTCAGAATGCTTAACCAATTTCCAGCCTAGATATATTCCTTCTAGGTTATACCCATAAGTTCTTGTGCCAATTTTTTCCTTCAGTTTAATCACTCTTCTCCCTTCCTGCTGTTTACTTAATTGCTTTTGTCAGCTTGATTTAAGAGCTTGTTATGAAGTGGTTTTAACTGTCTTTTAGTTTGTTTCTAACTAGACTGTACAGTGCCTCAAGGGGTTTGGCAGGGGCTTTCTGTTGTCATAATTCTCTGATTATTCTTAATCCTGTGAGCATTCCTCTATCAGGGATGATTTGGAGCTATTTAGAAACAGCACTGTCATGGTGCCACCAGGTTACTAAACCAAGAATATTCAAAACCCAGTCCCTCTGTCAGCTGTGAAAATTCAGAATCCAGGATTTGCATCGGGGTCTGTGGGGTCCCATGAAAGCAGTGCTGTGACATTTTTCAGTATAGAGCGACTGAGCTGCTTCTTGGCCCAAGAAATTATTGGACACTGTTCAAGTGACTAGGGATGTTATTCAAATATGAGTAGAATCTATGTAAAGTGTCAGCTTCCCACAGATGTGGTCAGAAATAGCAATTATTGATAATATTCCTGCCACTGTTTAAACCTTTCTGTAAATAAATATGCATTTAGAGGGCAGTGTGTGTACAAAAACGCTCTGCTCCTTTCTTGCTCTAGTATCCTGGCATTTCTTCACCAAATGGGCTTTGTGCCAGGGAGTAAATACTGTCCCTTCTGTTAACTCCCATTTGGAAAGGTAATTCCTGCAGCTAGATGGTGATAACTGCATCTTTTGCTCCATGACTGCCTAAACCACCAGCAGCTCATAGAAGGGTGAAAGCATCACACCAGTGGTGTGTCTGCAGGTTTGGTGGCTTGTGCTGAATTGTTGGAGCAGCTCCCCTCAGAGCTAATCCTGGATGCCTCCTGTGTGCTGGGACCCTGCAGCCTGGCTGTGGGAGCAGGGGAGAGAGTGCTGCAAGCTTTCCACATACCTGCTTTGCCACTCCTGAGCCAGCAGACAGCACGTGCATTTGATTTATTTAATGAATGGGAGTCTAATTATAAAGCAGAGGAAATCACTGAGGCATAAGTTTATGGGCTGCCTGAGTTCACCTCCCATGTAGGCAGGAATCAGTGGTGGGATTGATGTTAGCAGTGGCAAAGATGTCAGGGAAGAAGGGGGATACCTGCAGGCTTTCCCTGACTCCTGGGTGGAGGGGAACAGGGATGAGGTGCCAGCAACAGGAGAGGCTCAGCTGGCAATGGCTTTCAAGCATCTCCTTGAGTCCAGGATGTTATGACAAGAGAAATAGGGAGACTTGGATAAAAAGTCCAGCGTGTTCTGACAGCAGCCTGTCCTTCTGTTTGGATATAGCATGAAAAACTGAGTCATAAAGGGCTGCAGCTATACACTGAAACTTTGTGCCCATTTTTGGCTACGTCTTGAATTACAAAAAATTACAATGACTTCTTAGAAAGGAAATCCTTGCCTTTCTACTAATATGCTGTAATACTCCTGGAAGGGAGCCAATGTGTCAATTTAAGTACCCTCTCAAAGTGTGAGGGGCTGTGATATTTCCAAGTCCCAATGCCAGCTCGAGCCTCTCTGGAATGTGTGCCAAAGTCTTCCCACCGAGAAGAATGCCTCACATTAAGCGTGTCATCCCTGGGCTGGCCCTCAGCTCCTTCCCCAGCTCAGGAGTCTCAGCTTTAACCTTCATTCCTGTATCCCATTTCCCAGCCCCATGGAAAAAAAATGCCATGGAGGGCTCTCCCCTCACCCCCATCATCCCTTCACACATTAATGGGAAAAAAAACGTTCTCATGGCTGGCTGTTGAACAACAGACAGCAATTCCTGCTTGGGGAATTTTAATGTCACATTTCTTTCCTAACCTGGATGCTGCTCAATGTGCTTGTCACTGCAGCTTAGAATTTGTGTGTGGTCAAGGACCCAGCCTTGCAGAGGTGACCAAAAATTTTAAAAAGCCCAAATTTGAGCCCAAAGGATGGAAAACAGAAGTTTTGTCTGGGTAAAACATATTTGAGAAAGACTTTCTGACAGGACATCTCTGTCCTCAAGAACATCCCCAGACTTGTTCAGTAACACATTTAGAAATCCAGTTAACCATCATGCACTTGTAGTTTAATGGAAATAAAAAGTACAGTCCATTTTAAGACTGATGGAAGCTGAAGCCCTTAGAAGAATATAATCAGATATGTTTTAAAATTAAGCCTAAATTTTTATGAGGCCAAGCTCAAAAATATTGATGATTTCTGAGTAGGACACTAAGAAATTTAATCTGCTTTGTATGGGTTTTTTAAAACACCAATATATTAATCCCCATCTTATTTGGGCCTCAAATAGTCTCCATTTTTTTCTCAAAATGTGGGAGCCAAGGGTTTGTCTGTGTGTGTTTGAGTATAAAATGAAGGAAGACACAAAAGAAACTTCCTCTGCAAGCCCAGAACAAGGAGATTCCACACTCTTTCTGTAAAAAGGGGAATGGGAATAGCCCTTCCATTGTCATTACTGGCTCTGCTGATTTCCCTGGTTTCAGTATCCCTGGCAATCTGGGTGTCTGTTATAGCAGGAAGATGAATTTAAGAATGTCTTAATTCACAATTAATCTACATAACTTTCTAAAGTACAGGAGTGGGGAAAAAAAACCAAACCAGCCTAAAGAATTAAAAGAAAATTGCTAAAAACAATAGGCTTGTAAAAGCAGGCATCTTAACTAAGTTTACAATTTAAGGAGAAGGATTTTTAATACTTTTCTGTGACAAGGTCAGTAATTACAGAAGAGATTAAAACCTTAATAACTTTTTTATTATCTAAATTTTTTTTTTTTTTTTTGAGATAGACTGGGAGAGGACATCACAGATTTGGACAAAAAAAAACCAGGATATCACAACTTAGTAGCAGTGGGAAATACACAGGAACCTCACACTGGTGTGAAAATATCAGACAGGTTGAAGTCTTCTACGAAAACAAGACTAAAAACCCCAATTTGGAAAAAAATAGGTTTAATAACCCATTTTCCCATGTTCTGAGGCCAGAAAGGTGAGATGCACCATGGTAAGATTGGGATATTTTACCCCATTCTTGGTCATCATTTTAGCATCATTCCAAACCGCATTTGATATGTCTCACTCTTTACTGGTTTGGGCTTTTTGCTTTTGTTTTAAAAAAGTTTGGAGAAATAAAGGATTAAGTATCCTTCAGCTCCCCTGAACATGTGAAATCCAGACAACTTGCTATGAATTTTTCTATTTTTCTCGTATTATTCAGTCCATCATTTTTTTCTTTATAATTAACATGGAAATATCAACTTTTCTCCATTTTTTAATTTTGATTTAGTTTGGGGACTTTATTGAGGGATTTTTGGAGAGGGGTTGGATTTTTCTTGCTTTGTTTTGGTATTTTGGTTTTCTTATTTTTTTTAATTAAGGGATTTTTTTAATTTTATGTTTTTAATTAAGATCG
>VZRH01004591.1:29770-53131 GCA_013397555.1 Urocynchramus pylzowi
GGGAGAGGGGGTGAGGTGGGGAGGGGGAACCTCTAGAAAGATAAAGGCAAAAGCTTCAGGGAATGGAATGCAAAGATCTGTGGGCTAAGGGAAAAGAAAACATCCAATTTTAAAGGAGGGCAAAAAAAGGCAAATAGTATGATTCAAATTGTAAATTTATTAATACTATTCAGAAATTGCAAAACATTTTAAGTGTAAAACTCCCAAAATTTTGGAACTGCAGCTAAAATAGAATGCAAATAAATTTATGTGGAGAAATTATTCAGAAGTACTATTTGTAACATTTTAAGAGAGTATTTGACTTTATGAAGTTGATACTAGTAAAATTTGCTTTACATTTGCTCAGAGACAAAACATTTCTCATTCATATAATGAGAAATTTGATGCAGAAAATCAGCATTCATTATGCTTTTAAGTCTGTTGAGAACTGAACTGAGGTACATTTTACCCCTCTGATGTCTGTCACCAACATTTTTGTTGATTTTGGGGTTAAATATGATCAATGTGATGAGTTTGGCCTGCATAAGAAGCTTGTATTATGAGATAACCTGAACCACAGCTCCCAGGAAGATTGTAGATAAAAGGGAAAAAGAAAGACCCTGATTAATGTGAAACCAACCCAGAAGAGACAATTCTTCTTAAAATATATTTAATGTTTTAACATAACTAATATATTACTATTTATCTAGCTTTTTAAATTTTAATTTATTTCTTGTTTTTTCTTCCTCCATTGAACCAAAAAGCTTGGAGAAAACTCTTTTTCTCCTTCCTTTTTTTCTCCTTCATTTCCAACAGAAATGTAGTGGTTTTCATTGAAATTCAGACAAGTAGTGCAAGGCAAGAATTCAATTTATGCTGCAGTCTTTTCTATATCACTCTAGTAATGAAGAGGAGATATAATATGAGAAAGAAATCACATTGGGTTCACCAGTTGTATTGATTTTGTTTTCAGCTGGGTGTAAAGCAATTTTACTCTCAGTGGGTTTTAACTTTGGAGCATAGAGATTTTCTAGACTGCCTAAAATTTGATAAAGGGATCATTTTGCCTCTCTGCTGTTCACAGAGCAGTGAAAGGATCAGTAAAACCTCCTCCATACTCACAAAGCCAGAAGACTTTCATAATAATATCTATTGGAAGAAAAAGGCCTTTTTGCTCTGTGCCTTTCCTCCACTAACTCAGAGCAAAAGTAAGAATATTTCCCAGCAGAGCAGGCAGCTGCCAGCGAGGGAACAGAGTGTTTATCCACTTCCCTGGGAGCTGAAGTGTGCTTTTCCACTCTTGTTATGTTAACCTTTGATACCACATGTTAGTTTTGCCTGCCCTGTGTGTGACATTGGCATGCACAGGGGAGTAACCAAAAAAAAAAGAGAAAATAATAATAATAAAAAAATTATTTTGGCTCTTCACAGCAAAACAACAAGAAAGGACCATTTGTGGATCCCTTCAGCTGCTAAACTGTGATGTCTCAAGGTTTTCTGCCTGTGTTGTCCCAGTCATATTCATCCAGAGTGAAGGAGCTCCAGTGTTTAATCCATGTTTGCAGAGTTGCAAAGTGGACTTTTTGCTTGAATCTTATGGAGTTCCCAATCGTGTGAGTCTCCTTCAGAAGTAGTTATTTAAAAATATTCAGGATCAGATTTTCTTGTATCATTTCCACTGCACCAAGCCAGAACAGAGTCATGAATGGGTGTTAACATTTTCATACTGGGTAGAAATCTGTTAATAAAATTTTTTTGCAAATAATACATAAATATAAAATAAGTATTGTAATAGCATATTGTTCTCATTTGAGTTTTCTGGACTTTTAGCTTAAAATAGTGGCTGAACACTGTTTTAGTATCTGATCCAGATTAATCTGATAACTTTTAAGGTTTTAAGTGGGCCATAAAAACTGAATCCTTTGGAGTACAAAAGTTGCAAAACCAAAATAATCTTTTAATGAGATAATTAAGTTCAGTAGTAGGCACTTTTCCTCATGGAAAATATTGGTGAAATATTTTTGTTTGTTTCTTTGTTTCACAGAAAAAAAAAAAAACCAAAAACTGTTGTGGGTTTTTTTTTTTTTTTTTTGTGGTTTGTTTGGTTTGGTTTTGGTTTTGGGTTTTGCTTGTTTGTTTGTTTGATTGTTGTTAAAATACAGTGGCAAAGCAAACATCTCTTTTGAGATTTGGAAACATCCAGTACCAAATGTTCATGATAATCTGGGAGCACTGGTAAAAGACTATGATTTCATGTCAGAGCTGGACTCTGGGTGCATTTTTGAGTAGAGAGGATGATTCTTGAATTATAACTTTTAACAACTGGCCTGAGTAGGCGGCAGGGTAAATAATTGCAAAAGTGATTGTGCCTCAGGCCATTGTAGAAGAGGTAAAACCATGCCTTATCACCTTCCTCTGCATGTTGACATGATTTTACAGCCTCAGATTGCAAGAAGCGTTATCTTTGTTTCTCTAAATTCCTCTGACTGCAGCTATTATTGTTCTTTTCAGTCCTATTTACTTTTCCAACCAGCTCTTCCATCCCTTCTTTGTCTTCCTGTCAGCCTCCCACTTCCTACATGCTGCTACTCCACTTTTTTTCACACAAAGCCCAGAACTGTTGTTATACAAGGGTGGGTGAAGTGCTAAACCTTTAGCTGGGACCCCAGCCCTCGTGTTATATGCGCAAAGCCACGAGTGCAAAGCAAAAAAAATTCCACAAGGAGGTGGAATTTTCTGGGAAAAGGGGTCAGTGATAGTGGCCTGCACAGCAGCTGAAGGGATAGATCAGCCCTATAGAAAAATCACAGAGTCACAGAATCAGTGAGGTTGGGAAAGACCTCCAAGATCCTCCAGTCCAACCTGTGGCCAGATGCCACTACGTCAACTAAACCAGAGCACTGAGTGCCATGTCCAGGCTTTTCTTGGACACCTCCAGGGATGGGAACCCCACCACCTCCCTGGGAAGCCCATTCCAGTGTTTAGGAGCCCTTCCAGTGCATCCCACCCAGCCATCCACGAGACTGGCCGAAGCCTTGATGGCTATCCAAGCTCCACAGCAGTGTCTGTGTGGGGTGTTTCAACAGCACAAGCTGTCCATTTCTGTGTGAGCAGGGACACATCTACTGCATTTAACAAGCAGCCCAAGCATAATCACACAGAAATTTTGCATGTTCTTCATTTTATTGAGCTGATTCAGGATCCCATCCCTGGGAAAATCACAGTGGAGCATGGAAATTGCCTTAAAGAACTTGAGACTGCAGCAGAATTGACATGTGGCATTTCTCTCAGTGCAAAGTAAGGCATGGTGCATGGTCAGTTTTTCCCAAGTGAAACAATTCCCACTTGCTGTAGGTATCACATCACAGGACAAAAGCCTCTGTGTGAGGGCAGGACTTAAAACTGCATTGCATGCTAAGAAATTTGTAGGTTCTAGCTGGGCATTTTTAGGATTTTGTGATAATTTCTCTCTTTACTGGCTCAGTAAGACCCTCAGATCTGTCACTTTGTTAGATACAGTGCAACATTCATTCTTTTTTTGAGGTATTTCAAAAAATAGAAGTCATGCATAAAGGAAAGGGAAATTTTCAAAAATTAAGGGAAGATACAGGGGAGGTATCAGGTGCATCCCTGAGGATGTGGAGTTTGGTATGGACAGATTTAAATGAGTGATTATTTAACATTCTGGGCCTAGCTCAGTATCATCATATTTCCATAAAGAAATCAGGGATTCCTGGAGTTTTGCTTTATTTGTGGTTGATGAGAGCCAGAATACCTGTCTCTATCAGCTGAGGTCTGGCTGTAACACTGACTCTGCTTTGATGCAAGAATAATCTCTAATTTCAGAATATGTAGCTGTGCAAATGAGTTTTATTCACTCTCGGGATAAAAATTTCATCTCATTCACTTCATAATATTTAGGCAGAGACCATGATAATTAGGGGAAAGCCAAGATGCTTCCTTAGACTATAAACAGGGCCACAAAACCAGTCCTTAATACCTTTAGATTCAACTCCTTACAGACCTTTCAAGCAATTCCACAGCATAATGATGTCTTGCTTTATATCAGAGGCAGAGCTTGCAGGGACAGAGGCTGTGTTTAACAAACACTGCTGGCTACTGAGACAAGCCATACTGGGGAATTGCCTCCAGCAGGAACTTCTCAGCAAGGGGAAAAAGGCGTCGAATTAACCGCTAAAGGAAAGATAAAAATCAATCCCAGCATGTGCACTGGAGAGAACATACATGCCATAACTTCATAACAGTCCTAAAGCCCCATAAATTTTCCTATTGTTGCTTGTGTGACCAAGCTTGTATGACTCACAGATTAGGCTGTGCCAGTCAGGGATGATTGTGTGACCATCCCCATCTTCCTGCAATAAACACTCCCTGTGTCCTCTGCTCAAGGCGTGATTTCTTCATTTTCCTCCCTTGCAGGGCAGAAACCTCAGTTGCTATTCTGGTCCTTGATAAAGGAATGGCTCAGCTGCAGGACTGGAATGAGACATGGGACAGAGAGCAAGGCATGTGAGTAGGAACCTTTTACACAACCACAGGCGTGGGTTAAACATCGATGATATTTGGGAAGAGAGAGATTTGCCACGAGCATGTAGCAGAACAGAATTTGGCATGAGCTTCCTCAGAGGGAAAAAGAGTTCCTTATAAACTAAGAACTTAGCTTAATCTGAGCTCCAGGCATGGACAGTCTGAAGCACAACCAGCCCCAAGTGTCAGTAATGCGATTCAATCAAAAGAACGTGCTGGATTTTTCCATACAGCCTTTTTTTTTACCCACTACTCCCATGATGAGAGATGGGGTCAAAAGCCATAAAGTCTTCAGACTTAAAAGAAATTATAATTATAAAAGACTCCTTTGCTTTTTTTCCTTATCCCACTTGACTCCTAAGAGGCTGAATTTGTTCTTCCAAATAAAACTGGGGAAGAATGGAACATGGGTGAAAAACATTTGTCTGTTTACTTGGTTTTAAAAAAGATATGAGTGGCAATGAAAGAAAAATGTAATCTCTTTCTTTGAATTGAGGTTAAGAAAAGGCTCTGAGCATGCAAAAGACTCCTTTGCTTTCTCACACAGCTCCTAAGGAGTGGTTTTGGCTCCGTTGTGCATCCTTGATCCCTTGATCCATGTCTTGTGCTGGATGCAGAGCATCAGCACATCCCTTGCCTGCAGCAGGAAAGGAGCATCCCTCTGGGGATGGAGCTGAGATGGTTCAGCTGCCAGGCCTGCCTGGGAGCTGCTGGGGACACCATCATTTGAAACAGCCCCAAATCAATCCAGGGACTTCCTAATTAGCTCAGACAGCCCCAGTGAGCTTAAACTAAATACTATAGAAAGATGCATTAAATGTTTTACTTATAGGCCCTCAAAGAGCACTTCATTACATGTGTGTACTAGGCTTGGAAAACACCTTATTTAAGGAAAAAGGGGAAAAAAAAAAAAAAAAAAAAAGGTAATAGTCCAGGATGGACAGAGAGCACACTTTGTCCCAGAGTTGTTTCAAACCCCCTGCTTGTACATCTGCATTGGCTCAAATGGGACTTTCAGTTTTCGGTTGCCTGAAAGTTGATCCATACCACGTTTGCTGCCCTGCCCCTCCTCCAGCAGATGTGATTTCACACTAAGGTTTTAGAGAATTAAAATGTAGAAGCTCAGCCAAATGGGCATCAGCATCCATCAGATAAAAAGTTTGAATAAAAGTTGCTTTAATTCAAATAAAATTCCCTTGTAAGGACACAACACAAATATTGACTACAGAGGATACAAGCCAGCACTGAGAAATGTCCCACTAGCTTCAACAAGCTGATTTCTGCTGTTAAATTCACCTTATCAGCTCTACTTTGAACCAAAACCTTTTCTATTCCAGCAGACAAAAAGAATGTTAACTGAATTAGTTTATGCAAAATATCATTGCCCATTGTTACACCAACTTTTGTAGCTGCTTGCAAATGAATGAGCTTCTCTTTTCACAGAGTGTTTCACTATTCAACCTTTCTTTGCTTTGCTTTGCTGTATTTTCTATTTCTCCTGGTAGTGAGCATTGAGAAGAGCACCTGTATTTGACAGAAAGACTAGGAATAAACACACAGGTCAGGACAGATTTCCTGGATGTGTGGTGTGGAACTGAGCCTTTCATTTCAGAGATGGGCAGCCTGCTTGGATCTAACAGGTGCCAGACCAGCAATGCTCTGAGCCCCTTCCATTTGGAACTGCTTCACTTGTATTTATTTTTATTTTTATTTTGAAAAAAATGCATTTGTTGTCTTTTCTTTCATCCTCTTTCAACTTGCTCCAGCTATTACAGTTCCACTGCACCTGAAAGATGTAGAAGCACCAGTCCAGGAGGGAAAACCAGTACTGTGGTGGTGACCTCCCTGTGGAAAAATTTCCCCATGATAAAGACATTGAGTGTCCCAAACCAAGTCATATGAATATGTAGTGGAAACTTCCTGAAGGCTTTCACTGGGAAGTTTTCTTCAAAAACTGTGCCAGAGTCCTGAGTACAAGATGTTCCTGAACATATTTGCTTTCTGTGATGGTGTAAGTCATGTAGTCATGGCAGAGACGTGGGAGAGAGAACACCTAGACCTGCCCTTGCCCTGGCCAGGGTCCATTACAGCCTTGTGAGTCCTCACTGACTTTACTCTTTTCGGATTTTTAAGCATATTTTAAACTACATGACACATTTAATCATTGTTTCTGTCTTTTCCCAGGTCTTTTCTGACTTGAACATGGTCAGACTGAGTCCCAGCATCCCAGCTGACATCTTACCAAGCACTTTATGTATCTCCTTATATGTCCCAGTGTGGAATTTATTTTCCCCACACAAGAATGGTGCTGTGATTCCAAATCTCCTCTTCCTCCATCATTAAAAACTGCAGGCACCTTTTCCCAGTTCTAGCATAAGTAATGGAACCAAACTTCTTCATACGGTTTTAATTTGATTTTTTCCTCAGCATTTTTCTTATTGATAATCATGCAAGTTCTCTTAAGCTAACTTGGAATTATAAAAAAGGAGTAGGGTCTTCAAAGTATGCTTATAATTGCAAAGAATATATTTTCTTTCCCAAAATGTTGCCTATCATCAACTGACCTTGTTTCTGAATTATTTCTGCAATAAAGACCATCTCTGGAAAAAAAAAAAAAAAAAAAAGGATAGCATCAGAAAAATACAAATATTATGTAAATTGAAAATATGAGCTAAGATGATAAGTGATGTAACACATTAGTACATTGGAGAGATTTGTAATCATCCATAACTCTACTGCCAAAACACAGCTACATATTGGAGAGTGTAAATCCCCGTCTGCATATCACTTAATATATAGCTATATTTTGATATAGGAGTACAGATCAATGCATTTCCTTTGAAATGAAAAATATTTGTAAAACAATTAAAATTTAGGTTGGAGTATTGCAATGCTGTGTGTGTGTAAAATCTTTCATGCAAGAAAGTGATTGTACTTGTACTTACTAGGTGCATTTTAATGCATCTGGATGTTATTTTAATTAATACTATTATTATAATCTCATTTGAACTCACTTTGCTAATTCTCTTCCAAGGAAATAGGTTTGAAGGTAAACTGCATGAAAGCTGACTTTGTAAAATGCCTTTCTTTTAGGAAAAGCTCTGAAGAATAATGGTTTTCAGGCTGTGCTCAGAATTCCTGCTTATTTACATGCATTGTTCCCATCCTCCCTCCTGGCATGCCTACAGCTCTGGGTACACTATGGCATCTCTGACCTACCATGTTAATTGTTATGAGCTATCCTAATTATTTTTAAGAAAGAGGAAAAGCTGCAGAAGACAACTTTCCAATAAATGTATAACAAAACCAAGTTTTAACTTTGTGAATAACGCTTGGAAATCCTTTTGAATACTTCCCATTTGCCTAGCCTGGGTGCAAGTGAGGATGCCAAGGAGGTTTCAGAAATTCCTTCAGCTCTGAAATGGCACCATTGGTATTCTTAAAACAATATTTAAATAATGTTTAAATAAATAATGTCTATTCTTTCCCACCACTATTCCCACCAAATAAAAAGATAGTTGGATTCCTTTTTACTTCCAACAAAACATTTGCAGCACATTTCAAACATAAAAAAATAGTTTCTAGAGATGTTGTCAGGCCCTTTATAAAATTCTTAGAAATTAGAAAAAAAGTGATTTTGGCATTTGAAAAGTGAATAGCCTTCTGTACTGAAGATATCAGTTGGTCAAAATGCTCACAGCTAATCTCCTGCTTCCACTTCTTTGCCTTTACTTCAAACCCACCAGCTTAAAAAAGAGAGAACCATATGGCTGGAACACATTTCCATCCCAGGTAAGTGCATTTGTCAATGGATATTAAAACCAGCCACCATGGGAACTGCTCAGACTTTCTGAGGCACATGTGGTGTCCCTACAGCCCCCTTTTTGGGATCTGTTTGGGAGTTCAACCACAAAGTGGTGCTGTTGCAAAAGTTAACCATTATAGAACACGATCCCTGCTTTTAGAATGACCCGAGGCATGCATTAAACCCAATAAAATGTTCATGCATTTGCATACTCACATGCATATCTTCCCTATAAATATTCAATTTTTTTATCATCAAACGAAATCACAGTGGTATTTGTTAATATGTAGAGAAAAATACATGTCTTCAAGGTATATAAAGTATCACATGTTTTGAAGTCTGGTCAAGTGCCTAATTAATCAGATCAATGTCTTGTAATTATCCCAATTAAAATCCCCAGAATTCAAAGATGACTTTCTCCAGCATGCTTTGAGCAATGTTTCAGATTCTTCAAGACAGAACAGGGACTTGTTCAAAGTAATATTTTACTTTTTTTTTCTTTTTTTTTTCACTTTTTTTTTTTTTTTTTTCTTTTTGCCATGTCAGAACCTCAGATCCAAAGGCGACAGATAACATAAGGTGATCATTTGGGAGCTGGATTGCTTCTCATTAAAAATTCAGAAGCCTGCTTAAAGTGTGAAAGAAACCCACCTATGCTAAGGGTGAGCATGAGGGGAAAAAAACACAAAAAACCACCCCACCCCCAGAATATCAGCTGAAGACATAGAAATACCTAGAAAGAAGCAGCTTCAGAACAACAGAAACATCTGTAGGGGAAAGGTTGGAAAACGGCAAGGACCAAACACGTCTCCATTTTCCCTGGCTGTGAAAACAGGCTGTCTACAATGCTTTTTGCAGTGCACACATATTTGGCGAGATTAAGGTGTCACATCTCAAATTACAAGGCGTCTGATTGCCCACAGACCCAGACACAGGGCAAAACTCCTCCACTCGTGCAAGCTCTGGGAAGTTTGCCTCCATCAGAGGTAGGCAGCCCTTCTGCCCATGACTTTTGCTTCTAGACTTCTTCTTTTGCTGGTTTTTTTTTTTCTTTCCTTTTTTTTGGTTTTGTTTGGTTTTTTTTGTTTTTTTTTTTCCTACTGTAAATGTGAGGTTCCCGGGCTAGGGCTGCCTTCAGAGGCTTAACCCTTTGCCTACCTCCAAAGGAACATTCGTTCACCAGCCACAGGAAAGATTTCTATTCCTAGCACTGTTTGTCTACTTCAGAAGATTAAAAGCTGAGTCACATTTTAGGCATTTCTCAGATCTGACTACAGTGCCTGGGCTGGGTGGGGGACGCACAGTATTTAATTAGAGTTCCCTCATCTTAGCTGAAAAAGCTCTAAATCAGATGGAAACAGCATTTAGGAACAGGGTGAGACAAAAACCATTGGAACTAGAGTTATAAAAGTTTTAGGAGGTTTGGGTGGGTTTTTTGTTTGTTTGTCTGTTTGTTTGTTTGTTTGTTTTATTGGCAGAGCAGCAAGTTTTAGTACAGAATTCTTAGGAGGGAGTGGTGGAAGATGACTTTTGCTCTCTATCTGGGCGAGAAAGGCAGAACTTATGAGACAGATACAAATTGTGGAATCCCCTCAGTAGGACCATTTAAATTGCAGAATCCCCTAAATGGGACCATTTTATGCTTGAAAAAATTCAGAGAAAGGACAATTGCAACTAATGGCACCATCTGTATTTCAATCTATGGTGGTAAATATTTCAACAAAACTGTGACAACTTTCCAGGTAGATTAAAATGTCTTAAAAGACATGGTACAAAGCTTTGACAGCAAGAAAGGGCTAACTGCCTTTACACAGGGAGGGGAAAGAAAAAAAAAAATCCATGATTAAGCAGGAACAGAAAAAACTTTTTGAGCTAGTAAAAGTATTCTTTAAGGAAACAATCTGGTGACCCTTATGATTTAAAGTGTCACCTCGTATCTTATATGACCACGTTCTTATGGTTATGACTTGCTCAATTATGCTCAAATCAAACAGAAAAGAAAGATGACTTAAGCATGTAAATTTAGAGGGAGACTTAGAGGCATGCAGCTAAATTTATCAGCCATCTCTGTGAGCGATCTCTCTAAATAAAAAGTTTGGGAACCAGTCGCTGCTGGTTGCTGATGAACTTTCCATGTTTTTGGCACTTGCCATCCTTAATGGACGAATCTGCGAGTCAAAACAGGAGGAACTGTACACAAATCCATCCTAAGGTCTGTTCTTAACAGTGGGTGCTTCTCCCAGCACTTATTTTTGTGTAATGGAGGGTGACTTCCTTGACAGAAATACTGATCAAAGAAATAAATTTGTCAAAGATTTGTAAATAATTGGGAAAAAAAAAATTAAAAGGAAAGTCAGAGCGAGAGAGTGGAGGCTTATGGCACTGTAGCTCTGTGTCTCTTTTTCACCTGTTTGACATGTCCTACAGTGACTTGTGAACAGGGGTAGGAAGAGCAGCATATGCTGGCAGTGTGAGCAAAGTGTGTGCATGTGTGTGCATGTGGGAGACAGAGGGAGCGTGGGGGACAGAGGGGCGGGAAGGGGGGAGTGGATGGACCATTAGAGTGCAAACACAGAGACATTCCTGCAATAAAATACTCGTCTGCTGAGAATCGCAGCCTGGAAGGGATGGCGGTGATTTAACAAAAGAATTCTCTAAAATGTTCCCTGGTGCTAATACTGTTCTTAATAATATGAAGAGGTTTTGCCAGGAAGAGGAATAAAACCGTCAATTGGATTAAAAAAAAAAAAAAAAAGAAAAGAAAATAGGAAAATAGGCACAGGATGGTTTTTTTAGAGGACGCAGGGGGAAAAAATGATCTTTACGACGGTTTTGTCATTTTCAAAAAAATGCCTCATTCTCTGAATTTCCCCAGCCAGGCAAGGTTGTTATAAATGGTAGGTAGGGAAAGCAGAGTGTGGCAATAAAGGGGTTAATCCACGGAGCACAGAGCCATCTGGCTGAGCTGGTTTGTTATAATCGAGCAGATTATGTTCACGGGACTCAGAGTTTAAGGCTCCTCTCCCATAGAGCAACTCTGCACAACCCAAGCAGACCAACTTTGGGACTTTGAATGAACGTATTTACATCCACCTTTCTCTTCATGTCGACTTTTCTGGAAACATTCACACGGATGCCATGGTTACTCCTACCACGGTAAGGGAAATTTGACATTTTCTAATAGGGTCCTGAGAGGGCGGGGGAGGGGACGGGAGGAGAGGGGTCCTTTAAAGAAGTATAATGGGGAGGAGATGGGGGTCTTGTAAGCGGCAGATGTGTCCCAAATATTGCCTTTCCCGTTGTGCCTCCTCCTTCCCTCACCCTTTCTTGCCCTATAGTTTGCTGAAGTCCTGAGGTTCCCCTCTCCTCCTGCTCCTCACTCTGTTGTTCGGGTCCCTGGAAAGAAAGCGGTGGAGGAGAAATGCGAGGTGCTACAGGAAATCTGATTTAAGAGGCAAAAGCAAAGGAGACTTTTGGTTTTGTCTTAAGAGGGAAACCAGCAAGTTCAGATATAACAAAAGGGGTTGAAAATCTTGACCGTGGATTGCAAGAACCAGCCTCAGCACACGTAGCATGCTCGCCCTCCGGCAAAGTTAGAGCCCATGACAAGCAAAGCCAAAATTCCCAATTTCTAGCCCTCGCCTGCCACAGGTAACCGGCTTCACTGGAACTTTCATACTTTGTGTGTGTGCCAGACACTGGAAACCCTGTTCATGACCTTTGAATCAATCCTCATTCTCCTCAAGCCCAAACACTAAATTCTCTGGGAAGAACTGGAGATCAAAAGATTCCCTGCACATCTGTGTCTAGGTGAAAAAGATACACTCGCTCTGTGCTGGAATGGCAGGGGAACTATTCTTACATTTCAGCTCCCAGAGTTTGGTGAGCACCTTCTAGGAATGCAGTACACAACTAATCAACAGAGATGCACATCTAGAGAGCAAAATAGAAAGTTGTTTCTCATCTAAACAGCTGAAATGCAGCTTAAAGCGTCAGTTACTGGTGAGTCCTTATGGAGACACCAAACTGCTCTTAGCCAAGAGGGGAAAAAGTCCTTGAATGGTTTAGATAGTTCTCTGATCAGTTCTTAATCCTTCATTAAAATAACCAGGAAAGCTATATAAAAGCTATAACTATAAATATGCAGTATCTGGAGAGATGGATATTTTGGATTGAATAGGGCTGCTATGTGCACATTCTCTGGTTCCTATATTGCAAAACTAGTTATTTAGAGATGACTCTGTGTGTGTGTGTGTCTGTGTGTGTGTGTGTGTGTGTGTGTGTGTGTGAGGGGGGATGCCTCTCCCTCCCACCTTTTTAAATAGACAGGGATGTGTGTTATATGGTCCAGAGGATTGTTGTGAGCTACAATCTTTCAGAAAACACTCTTTGCTCTCAGGCTCATGTGATTTGTTGCATGAGGAGTGCAAATGGTATGTAAAGTTTTGCCTTTGCATTGTGCCTTCAGGAAAATATCCAGACAAGTAGGAGAGGCACTTTCAGGCACAGAAATACCTGATATGTGCAAGCTTGCAAGTGGAGAAGTGGCACAAGAAGCACCTATAAATGGGATGCAAGGAAAAGGAAAATCTAATAGTACTAAAAAAGAAAAAGGAAAAAAAAAAAGGAAAAAAAAAAAGNAAAAAAAAAAAAAAAAAAAGCCTTGCCAGAAAAAAGCAGCAGAGAATGGAAGAGTTCAGCATGGTCCCAGCTGCTGGTAGTAAAAAGACTGGTCTGAGATACACGTGTAAATACCAGGGGCTCTGTGTGTGAGCACGGTGGGGGGACAAAATCCAGGCATGATTGCAGGTGGTGGAGCCAAAACATGGGGAGAAGTGGAGGTAGCAGCAGAGGCAGCAGGGGGGTGCTTTGTGTAGAAGGGTGCTTCATGTTGTGGTATGCAGAACATGTAGGTTTAAGGCGTTTTGTTTGTATTGTTCTGCTGTGGGTTGGAGTGTTTTTCTCTTCAGGGAACAAAAAATGAAATGGTCCATATAAAGGTATATAAAAATTGGAGGGAAGGTGTTATACAGCAGAAATAAAGTGCTACATGTTCATTGTTGTGCACTGGGGTAATACTGGCAGGTGAGACACACAAAGGTGGTCAGCTTGAAAGGGAAACTGCTGCATATCAACTGGAAAAAGAGGATCCTTGTGGGTGGCAGAAAGTTTAGGAGCTCACAAGAGGAAGTAACACTCGAGAGAGATGGGAAAAGGTACAGGCTGGAGGCTGGGTGAGGATATGAAAGGGACATGCCAGGATGGTAGGGTCTGCACGGGGGAGGGGGAGGTTGGGTATGGAGTGGGAGTGAAGGGAGAAAGGTGAAAGCACAAAGGATGTTTGGAGGTGGAGTTAAAATGTATTAGCTATTTGGAGAAAGGTATGGAAAATAATCAGCTACATGATGCTTGTGGGAGGCGTCAGAAGGAGACACCTTTGATTCTGTCATGAAATAGATACGGGGATGTATTTACAAGGAAGGATCAGAGTATGAAAGGCAAGGCTTGCATGGGGATGGAAACATGTGCCAAGAACAGGAACACAGAGGGAAAAATGAGCTGGATGGAGATAGGGTGTGGTGAGGGGAAAAGGGTCCTGTAAGTATGTGAAGGGGTAACTAACTAATTAGAGATATTTCAGAGCAGGCTAGAAGCCTGCTGGAGTGTGCTGCCTGCAAGGGAGACACAGAACTGGGGAAAAAGCCATGGGGAAGTGGTGTGAGGAAATTCAAGAGAGTGGAAGTCACAGGGGCAGGATGAACTGCAGCAAGGCTATAAAGCCATGGCAGGTGCTGAGGAGCACAAGAATGAGGAAAAATTAAGGAATGTAGGAGGCATGAATGAGGATGAAATGAAGAGCCGTGTTTTCTGTAATGCCTAGGAAAGAGGTGGTTTAGAGGAGATACAGGGTGAGAGCAGAGAGTGAAGGGAGATTTGGGGTGTGTTAGTAGGCAAAGAGAGGGAGTGGTGCAAAGGTGCAGTGGTTTGCTCAGCAGAACTGGGGATGCCTCTTTGCTGGGGAGTAGGAGCAACATGGGGAAAGAACAGGCAGTAAGCTACAGGAGAAGCAGTTGGGGCAAGGAACAGCAAGCAAGGAATAATGGGAAGACTGTGGGAGGAGGAGAACATACACAAACAAAAAGGAGCGATTTTCTGTTGCAACAGACTTAACAAATGTGTTTATATCTCTGTGGTAGGTACTGGCTGAGTGAAACAGCAAGAGGGAATGGAACAAATGTGCTGGTGGAGAAATGGCTAAAGATATAAAGGGGTGGGAGGAGAAGGAATGGGAGGAAAAACTACCTGGAGGGCCGCATAAGCCACATGGCTGCGCTGAGGTCAAAAGTAAAGTGTGAAGTGTGTGGGGAGGCGAGTGGAGTTGGGAACTGTAGGGCATGAGGTGGAAGTGGATGGGAATGACAGTTCCTGTTACAAGGGGCAAGGAGCTCAGCGTGGGTTGACACCCAGCGATGTGGGAGCAAGGAAGGGACCTGTCAGGCTGTGCCTGCTTGCAAGGGCTGTGCAAGGGAAGGTGAAGGGAGGGAAAAGTTGTGTCTGATAAGAGAGATTTGTGCACACAGCATGCTCCAAGGAAATGAGAGAAGTACAGGTGAGGATTGCAGACCTGGGTGTGGGGTCTAGGAGAAGGAAAACTGCTTATGGGGGAAGGAAGAGTGATGAGGAGTGAGAAAAATTTTATGAAGGTTTAAGGCATCACTCATCTGCCTCTTGCTGTGAGGGAGGCTAAGTGTGCAAGAGGCCCTAGGTGCATGCAATGCACCAGGAGAGCAGATTGGGAGTTCAGTGCAAGGGCACAGGTAAATGCATACAGACCTTGATGATAGGCACATGAATACATGGAATGTGTGAGGGCCAGGGGTGAATATGTTCAGTGGGTGCTGTGCTTATGGGACTGGCAGAGTCGCAGGTGATGAGGACAATCCAAGAAGAAGCTGAAACACTTGAGGGGGTGTGTAAGAGCCCTGGGTTGCTGTAAGGGATGAAGGGCTGTGTGGAAGTCCCAAAGAGCCACCCAGGAGGCCGTGCTGACGTGCAGGGTGGCTACCAGAGGCTGAGTGGAGCATTACGTGTCCACTGCGTTCGTGGCACAGCTCTCCATGTCGAAATCACTTACGTAAGGCCAGCACCGGGGCTGAGTTTCGTGAGTGCTAGGAAAGCAATGTTTGCATTGAGAAGGAGGGTAGGAAAGGATGACTAACCGGGAAAATGGTTGGGTGCGTGGGTAGCGATAGGACCCGACGTGCTCTAGATGTACCTGCCTTCTGCATGACTTGCACAGCAGGCAGGCTCTCCTCTAGAGGTTTTTTGCAGACTTTTTATGAAGAAGTGCTGAATAATCCTTAGAAAATCCCAGTAGATTTAACTGCAATACTTAAGCCAGCTTCATTCAGAAGCATACCAACGCACCTTATTTTCACACATTAAAACTTCCAAATACTTCTGCTGGCACAAAGGGCAGAGGTTTCTCTGGGAGAAGTTAACAGGGCTCTTGGATGAACAACCATTGGGATGAAGCGCACAGAAGGACTACAGATGTCAGTCAAGGGAAGGAGGAAAGCACTGGCTTCCTCCATGGCTTGAAGCAGTGCTGGAGGAATGAGCAGTTGGCTGAGGGCTGGAAACATAGGCTGCATCTTGGGTGTCAGAGAGAAGCACCAGGAGCTTATTTCCCTTCAAAACAACTGCATTTATTGACAACAGCTGTTCTTTAAATCTGGTCTAAAAACACCTTCAAATTGTGGCTCATCTAGGACTTTGGGTTCTTCTACATGGAGTAGGAAAGTGCTTGTTTCCACCCATAGCTGGTATAGCTGGTGAGAAGATTGTGAGTAATCCTGTGGAACTTGCACTGGAAGAAGTCAGTCTGATCACACAGGACCTCTAAACCTAAAGGTTGAATCCTCTGAGCCCAGACCTTAAATAACATCAGTCCCATGGACCATGGTTCATAGATCCCTTTTCTGTTCTTTGCACAGACAAATTCCTGCTAAAATAAAAGCAAGCAGCCTCTGAAATGATAAGCAATTAGTGTTCACGCAACCATAGGTTGTGTTGGGAACCCATTGTACTGTATTTTACACTGGTTTCCCACTGCAGAGTCCAGGTCAATCTCTCCAGCAGGATAATTTTTCCTGGCAGTTCTTGCAGCTGGTTGCAGTCTGCAGAAAGGACCTTTCTTCTCTGCTGGGAGTGAACTTTCCACCATGGCAGGCTGTGGGTGGAGGGGATGGTGAAGCAGTTGTCCATGAGGGGGAGATGCAGTCTCAGACATTGGGATTCAGATGGGCTGAAACCACACACCACAGCCTGCTCAGGCCACTGCCACCAGTGCTCCTCTGGCCTCTGACCACTCTGCTCCCTCCACTAGGAAAATAAAAATCAATAAGTGGCATCAACCTGTCAGCTGGCTGAGAAAAGAGAAAGGGATCAATGGGTTGTTGCAGGAAAGGGAGCAAAGCAAGAGAGAATGAGCTGTGCTCAGTGTGGAGAACGTGGGGCATTTGTGCCTGCCTGGACCCTTTGCAGCCATGACACAGCCAGAGAAATCTGCTTGTAAGGGGCTGGAACATCTGGGTGTCCATGCAGATGTTTGCCTGGCCATGGGTGTGTGTCTCCTGGTGGTGTCAAGGAGCAGCCAGTGGGAAGGGCTGACAGAGGGGGATGGCAGCTGTTGCTGTGTGGGACTCTTGGTGCATCTGTCAGTGGGGGATGTGGGGATCAGTCGCTTTCTGAGGGGACAGATGGGATGTGCGTGTGAAGAGAGAAGTGCTAAGGGTGGATGTGGAGTAGTTTCAAGGTTGTGAAATGAGTGCTAGGAGGAACATCCACAGCTATGCTCTTGGTTGTATCCTGAGCCTTAGGTCCATAGGGGATAGGGAGTCCCCTCCAGGAAGCCTCAAGGGAGATTACACTTCCCAAGGAACCAAAAAAAACCTTACTCAAGCATGCAGTTCAGTTCAGAGCCTTCTCTCCTTCCCACGGTACGAGCAAGCCAGGAAAGGTGGCCCTTTCCTTCAGGGCAGCAAGCACTTGAAAGATCACAGCAGGACCATATACACCTCCCTCTCTGATCTTTCCCTGCCTCCATCTCCTCTCCACCTCTTCACACACATGAGGAAGGGTCCTTCCCGGCTCGGCCTCTGAGTTTGTGTGTGGAATTCCCACCTGAGGGAATGCGTGACGGAGCTGCAGCATCGGGGAAGCTGTGTGTCTGTGCATGGCAAACAGAGTTTGCTGGTTGTCATCTCAGGCCCAGAGAAGGAGCCTGGTGGTTGCATTTCAAGGCACATGGGAAGGATGGCAGGCTGTTCCACGTTTCCATCAGGCAGAGCGGGAGTCGCGGCTTGTGTAGCCATGAAAATGCGAGCATGCTGGGGAGCAAAGTCCACTTATCTGTTAGATAAATTACCTGTGTTATCTGTTAAAAAACCTACACCAGAGGTGATGAAAACGCTCTGGAAGGATTACAACCCACAGGGTAAGATTTACAACTCCTCCAACATTTCCAATGTGCATGTTGCCCATAATGTAACCCCAGAAATAAACGTGCTTCTTCTCCGTTGATCTTTCACACCTGTATTTTGAGTCTGACCTTGCTATAGATTTTACATATTTTATCTTACATTAGCTGAGTTAGCATGCAAGAATCTAGTTAATTCAAAAAAATATATTTCTAGGCATTGCCTTACAAAAATTCAACCACGTTTGCCAAAAGTCTGAATCGATAGAGTCAGAGGTAACTCGCAGGGAACTGTAGAGCTGCAGAAGGAAGAAGTATTTTGTACTCTACATGAATTCAGATTGTGAGTGTGAAATTTAAGCCCAACCACTTCTTTTGAAAAGCTCTGTGGTTAGACAAGTTAGAATACAGCATCCTCTCCAGTGAATTCTGCCTCATCTAGGAGATGGACACAGTTGCAAGACAAAATCAGCTTCTGTCCCTCCAGAGATGGGATTTGGGCAGTATTTGGTTTCTGCTCCAAACCAAGATGAGATATTTTGGCTTTTAGGTGCCAAATATAGACCTCATAAATCTGATGGAGACCAAACCACAGAGTTGTTAAAAGGGAGACATAATTTCATCTGCTGAGGGGTCTTTCCTGGATTTGTACATTTAAAAGTTAGAAAATATTTACCTACTTCAGTGTTTTCAACTCCTGTGAGAGGTAAAACTGTTTTCTCCACTCATTTCTCAAACAATTTGCACAGTCAGATTTTACGTGACTGGCTTTCCAAATGTTGTGCTGCAGATAACTCCATAACATTAAAAAAATCTTCCTGAAAAGGTGGTTTTTCTTTGCTGTTTATCCATATTTGCCTGTTATCCCACTTAGATCCCCTAACATCTCGACCAACTTTCCTTCTTTGTTACTGTTTGCTAAAGATATACCTCATGTATTTGACTTAAGCTGTCCTTTGTTTAAGCTCATTCTTTTCTTACAGAGTTAATAAGATTTTTTCCTTTAAGCATATCCTTCAATTTCTTAATTGTGGTTTTTTCAGTTTTCTGACTTCCCTCAATTTCATCCAAAACTTTGTGGCACTAGAGCATTCAGGAATAAAAGTGATGATCCAAAACCAGGAGACCTCTTTCCTCTATTTGCCCGCCTTCTGCAATCACACTGGCTTTTTGCACTCACTATTTTTCTCTTTTGTGTCTCCCTTCTACTGCAAAATAATTTCTATCTAATAAATCCAGCACTATTTCCTTGTTTAAAACATGGCTAGCTGATTTTCAGTATTATACCTTTCCAACTTTCTCCCTAACATTTAATAAAGTTGCTTTGAATTGATTTTTCCTAAACATTTTATCTTAGGCCTTTGTCCTCTGAATCTTTTATTTACTGCATTTTTTTCTAACAAATCTCTGTCCTTCTATGTAGCATTTTTTTCTATCCTTTCCATTCTTTCTATCCATTTGCAGCCCATTCCTTCTCCACTTTCATTTTTCTTCAGCTCTACTCTTTAATGCTTTCAGGTTGAGATGATTTTTGAGGTCCCTTCCAACCCAAACCATTCTATGTTTCTATGATTTTTACAGAGTAAAACTATGAGAGAGATGAAAACTATCTCATCATATAGGGACACCTTTAGGAAATATTGCCTCGATGTGTCTTTCTTCCTAGTTGTGCTCTAGCTGTTCTTTGAACAAAGTATTAATTTACTTATACAAAATGTATTCATTAATTAATCTGGGCAGAGACTCTTTTTTCTGTTCAAAGAAAATGTCTGTGTTCAAACTGCCTTTCAGTGTTCCCATGCTGTTCAAACTGCCTTTTTAAGTCTGAAACACTCAGGAAATATGTTTAGTTTTCCTGTTGAAAGACAAACCATCACAAGCTCGAGAAAAGAGAAACAATCTAAATACTACTAATACAAGATGAGTTTGGGGAGGAGTTGTTGTTGTTGTTGTTGTTGTTGTTGTTGTAGTTGTTGTTGTTTTACTAAAACAAAATGAAAATGAACAAAAGCTTCATGGAGTTAAATGTTGCCCTGAGAAGCTAAAGCTGCTTTTCACATCTGCTAGGACGGGGAGCGGTCTCCCTTTCTCCCTTGGAAAAAGTTTTCCTTGAGTTTTGAGGAAACAGAAACGATTTAAAGTCCAGTGATTTTCTTTTTCCTGTCTTTCTTCTAGTAGAAAATCTCCCTGTCAATTTTTTTTTTCCCAGAGGTTCTCATTTGCCTCATTCCTCTGAAATAAAAGCTGATTAATTTTCAGCATCATCTGTTTTTTGAACCACCGTTATCAAATCTCACTGATTTCGTTGTCCTTTGGTGAGTTCATTTGTTTACCTCAATCTTTCTTTGCACCTCTGGTTCAGACTGTGCCTTTCCTGACTCTGATTTGACACCAGCACTTCCACTGATTCCATGCATTCCTGATTAACACAGGATCAGGGCAAACATGGAAACCCACCTGACTGCAGGTCAAATTCTGCTCTCAGTTGCACCCAGGCAATCCTACTAATATTTGTCAGTCTGGAACTTTGAATTTGTGTCTTCTGGTTTGTTTTTGGGCATTTTTTAAGCCATGAATGCATATCCAAAGCATTTTAGTATGTTGAGCCATAGAAATCAGAGAAGGGGAGAGAATATGCCTATATTAGATAAGTGGTATTTTGATTGGAAAAATTGCAAAAGTTTGGGGTTTTTTTCTTGGTTGGAATTTGTCAGTTCCTCAGAAACCAAGCATTCCCCACTTGTTCTTATAAATCTCAACTAAGTCTCAGTGGGCAGAGAAGTTTAAAAACCTTTCAAGCTTCTCCCTTGCTCAAAACCCTGTGTCCTTGTTGACTCATCCAACAGCCATCCACAGACCAGGGAATTGGTACTTGGAGCTACAAGGACAAAGCTAGTGAAGCACATTAACCCAGAGAAAACAAGGGCATGATGCTTCTGCCTCACAGGGGACTCTTGGGCTTAGGAGGCAAAGAGAAATTCCTCAGCACTGGAGAATTAAACCCAACAAAATCCATCTCTAGTACAGTCTAATATCTCCTAATACGGTCTGTCTCTCTAAGATCCCAGCCAGCCAGATAGAATATTCTTCAAAGCTCTGTCATGTCTAATTTTAAATTCATCAAGTGACTGGGCTTCCACCACTCCACTTAAAATTTTCATACCATCCCCCATCCAGCTTGAGTGCCATTCATTACTACAAGACTGAGTGCTTTCCCATGGGCAAGTTGTTAGCAACAACACAGTCCTGGGTGGCAGGAGGACAGCTGGCAAGAGCCCATTTTAGATGAGTGGTTTGGCTTCAATTTTATTTTTTCTTTAATTAAATTCTAGCGGTTACCTTTTTGTGATGGCATTCTTTGAGGAAAATGTAAAAATAAAATGTGTCAATAAAATGTGTCATTGTTGAAAGTAACAGAATTATTTTTAATAAATAGCCTGCTCTTGGAGAACAGCTCTTTCTCTAAAGAAAGGTTGCACTGGTGAAGCCACGCCTGAGTCCTGGGCTCAGCCCTCACTACAAGAAAGACATGGAGGGGTTGGAGCGTGTCCAGAGAAGGGAATGGAGCTGGGGAAGGGGCTGGAGCACCAGGAGGGGCTGAGGGAGCTGGGAAAGGGGCTCAGCCTGGAGAAAAGGAGGCTCAGGAGGGACCTTCTGGCTCTGCACAACTCCCTGACAGGAGGGGACAGCTGAGGGGGATCGGGCTCTGCTCCGAGGGAACAAGGGACAGGATGAGAGGAAATGGCCTCAAGCTGTGCCAGGGGAGGGTCAGGTTGGACATCAGGAGGAATTTCTTCATGGAAGGGGTGGTCAGGCATTGGAAGGGGCTGCCCAGAGAGGTGGTGAATCTCCATCCCTGGAAGTCTCCAAGGGACTAGTGAACCTGTCACTCGGTGTTCTGGGCTGGGTGACAAGCTGGAGATTGGTCACAGGCTGGACTCAATGATCTGGGAGGGTTTTTTTCAACCTCACTAATTCTGTGGTGATTCTGTGAAAAGCTTAGTACCATCTCCTCAAGATGGTATGGGTGTATCTTTAGCCTGGCAGCAACCTGGACAGTATTCCAGGAGGTAACACCTGAAGACAGGAAGATTTTCTTCCCTCATGGAGAGTCTCCAGATCCTCCTACCTATTAGCAAAACTGCACCAGGATAACCAACCTTATTTCTGCTTGGATGGCAGTGCAAAGTTCTCCAGGGACAAATTGCCCAAAGACACCCTGCAGGCAGCTGTTAAGGCATCCTGCTGTGTAAAGCAGCTCTGGTGGAGCAGCAGAGACAGCAGTGAATGAGCCAGCACCCTGCAGGGTGAGCACAGAGGACAGTCCCTTGCTGTGCCAGGTTGATGCAAACACCCTGAGGCTCCTCTCAGGTATCCAGACTACTTGGTGAGGCACATGAACCAAGCTACAGCCTTTTTCCACCTCCTTTTAGGGTAACATGATCCTTTAGGATGACTGGAATCAGAAATCTTCCTAGTCCTCTATAGGAATAACAGAATGGCTTAGGTTGAGAAGGACCTTAAAAATCATCCAGTTCCACCCCCCTGCCATGGGCAGGGACACCTCCCACTATCCCAGGTTGCTCCAAGCCCCATCCAGCCTAGCCTGCAACACTGCCAGGGATGGGGCAGCCACAGCTGCTCTGGGCAACCTGTGCCAGGGCCTCAGCACCCTCACAAGGAGCAATTTCTTCCTAATATCTGACCTAAATTTCCCTTTTCAGTTTGAAGCCATTCTTCCTTGCCCTGTCACTACAGCTCCTGATGAAAAGTCCCCCTCCAGCTTCCCTGTATCCCCTTCAGATACTGGAAGGTTCTGTGAGGTCTCCACACTCTTCTCCTCACCAGGCTGAACAGCCCCAGCTTTCCCAGCCTGTTTCCACAGGGGAGGTGCTCCAGTCCTCTGACCAACTTTGTGGCCTCCTCTGGACTTGCTCCAACAGTTCCATGTCCTTCCTCTGTTGGGGGCACCAGAACTGGATGCAATATTCCTGGTGGGATTTTACCAGAGCAGAGTACACATGGGTACCACAACCATCCTTCAGCCAGGTCCATAAATTAAATTATTTTCATTTTTATTCATAAACACCCTAAATATCTATGGCTATTTAGGTAGATTTGTTTATTTTTATTGCTTTCTGAATTTTCTCCTGATTAACTAATTTTTTTAACAATACATGGAAACTTATAGACTACAAACAGTATCCAAAATTGTTTTCTGGTTACCTGGCAGATTTCCATTGATGGATTTCACTTGGTTTTTTCCATCTTTTCCCATCCATCAGCTTCTATTTTCCTCTTGTTAAATATTCTTGAACAGCCAGTTGCTGGCTCTGGAGATAACTAATTTAACAGAGGCCTAATTCTGACCCCACTTACATGGAAGAAGCCTAATGGCCCCCCAGGGAATAAGTTCATCTTGAGGCAGTGAAAATTTAGACCAGAGTCAAGACCTGAGAACTCAACAGAGAAACTATTGCAAATAGCCAGGCAAATAAGAGTGGTTGTTTCTGCACCAAAAAAAAAAAAAAAAAAAAAAAAAAATCCCAAC
>VZRH01004591.1:53199-177927 GCA_013397555.1 Urocynchramus pylzowi
AAAAAGAGTGGTGGTTTTTTCTCCCAAAAAAAAAAAAAAAAAAAAAAAAAAAATTCTTAATGTAGAAACAGTTTTCCAAATCTGAACTAGCAAAGCTTTCTCCAAAATTCTGCTCTGACCTGTCAAAAATTATCTAATCACAATCTGATACTACTCTTTCTTGTTTATTTGCTTCCACGCTTGTTTTCTCTTCTCTTTTTGCAAGAAGGTGTTGGTGTGGTGACTCCAGCCCTTTCAGTTTTTCCATCCATGAAATTCTCATCCAGATGAATTATGTCAGACCAAATCTGAAAAATGAAACCCTGCTTCCTACCTTTGATCTGAGGCAAATAATCATAGGTGCCATCACCAGCCTTCCACAGGAATGCTGTCCAGAGCAAAGGACTTGAAAAGAACCTCAAAGATACTTCTAAAAGCCACAAAATGTTTTAGCAATTTTGGGTTTTCCTCCCTTTTCCTTACTGAAAAGGAACAGATGGGAAGAGAAGTAAACTCTGCCATCTGGAAAGACTGAAGGATCAGTATGAAAAGAGCCAGGTGTCAAGTTTGTTCATCACCAGCCCAGCTTTGTCAATTATCAACATCAAAACCTTATCTCAACAGGGGCTGAATTACACCAAGGATAAATGATTTTGCAAAGCCTTTTTTTCTTCATCTTTTGTCACCTAATTGTTCAACTATCTTGAAAACTCCAGTTCTGAACACAAAAAGGAAAGAGATTAATTTGAAATTTTACTTCTTATGTGACAGAAAATTGTCTCCCTTGGTCTTTCCTATCTTCCATTGAACACTGCAGTCCAGATTCCACCTAAAGTCGATTAACTCTGTCATAATCTTTTAAAATTATGCTAAATTGAATTTATATATGGGTAATTTGGACCTTGTTCCCATAACAGTTTGAGAGGGAAATGTAACACCTTTGGGTGGGAGATCAGAAGCAAAAAAAATCATTATAGTGCTGTTTGGTCTCTGCAGAGTGTCTGAATCACTGACTTTTATCCTTTAAATATTGAAAATTATGCGTGTAAATATAATTTTATATATGCATATGTATTATATATGTGTATACATATATATGTGTACATATATATTTGTGCACTAACTGTACACAGAACAAGACTGAAGATGTCTTGCTCTTCATCTGAGTAGATTTTCTTTTTTAATTATGTTTTATTCATATTTAATTTATGAGATTTCACAGCACCTTTGGTTTTAACCTTATTATTATGTAAGTGGCTATTCCTGCTTTAAGCTTTCTATTTAGGGACATGTGAGCAAATAATTTCCCATCTGCATACCAATGAGACTAATCATACAGCACCCAAAAATACAAATAAGAAAGCTGGAGTGACAGGGTAAGGGGAAATGGCTTCACACTGAAAGAGAAAATTTAGGTCAGATATAGGAAGAAATTGTTCCCTGTGAGGGTGGTGAGGCCCTGGCACAGGTTGCCCACAGCAGCTGGGGCTGCCCCATCCCTGGCAGTGTTGCAGGCCAGGCTGGATGGGACTGGGAGAACCTGGTCTGGTGGAAGGTGTCCCTGTCCGTGGCAGGGGGGTGGAATGAGATGATTTTTAAGGTCCCTTCCAACCCAAATCATTCTGTGGTTCTGTGACTCTCATATATGCATATATACATATCTGTATCTATATCTATGTATATATATAAAGTTATCCAATCAATACTTCTTTTCTTCAGACATGCACACCCACTGAGTTTCTTGGTAAATACCCTCAGCCTTCTTTTGACATCTTTTGCAGAACAATTTTGCTTCTTTTTTGCAAAACAAATCTTTCCAAAAGCTGGAGCTGCATAAACTGGTACTGTTTTTCCATGCATAATGCAATCCTTGATGCTTCTTTTACAAGTTGGTTTTGATTGCCTTTATTCAAATTCTGCCTGTAGTCTTCAATTATCTCCTGTGTCTGCATATTCCTATGGGTTTGTGGTTTGGTAACCCAGTCATCTGTGGTAGTCTTCTGTTTTTCCTCCAAAACATGCAATTTGTTTTGTTTCTGCTGTGCAGCCTGGAAATATTTGCTTTTCTTTTTTTTTTTTAATTCCCTCTCTAAACATAAATCAGGAGTTTGTAGTATTCTTTTTTTTCTTTTTTTTTTTCTTTCAGTTTGATGTCTCTGTGCCCCAGCATCATCTGAGTAGATGAGGTCCACAAGCTCCCCTGAAATTTCCTGAAAAAGAGTCAAATATTTTGTGTAAAAAAAGGTTTCCCCCAATTTTTTTTTCATCTTTATATGAGGCTGATACCTTTCAAAATTTCTTTACCACTGTCTTTCTCTTCTTCTCCTGATACCATTATAATGAAATAAATCTATGACCTCTGACAAGCCCTTAAAACAAAAAAGACACAATTATTGCTGCTTATGTCATTTTTAAATGCATTCCTTACTATTGTGAAAAGACAAATTCTTGTTCAAATCCCTTCTGTTTGACTTCAGGAAAGGTTGGGCTCTTTGAGGACCTTTGGCATCTCTACATTAAGGGAAAAAGCATCACTGCATTCCTCTTTCAAAAAGACTGAAATTGAAACCATATTTAATGGTTAAAATCAAAGTTTGATTTTTTTTCAAAGTTCTTTAGAGGCAGAAAATGAATTGTTTTATCAGACTTCTGCACTGCATCTCCATCTGCTTAATCAGATGATGATTTAACAGTGTTGTTTACTTTCCTTCCTATTTCATGAAAGACTTTTAGTATTTTTCACCCTTGGTATGTTCCCTCCTGGATGTTTGTACAGATTTAGTACAATGGTTGTGTCTTCACCTCAGAATTCCTTCTTCACAATAAAAATTGTGTCAACATTTCTGCAGCCTTGCTTCTTTTGCCCTTGACCATATCTAATTTCCTTGCAATAGAAGGTTTTCTTCATGTAAAAAATAATTATTAAAAAAAAGCCACAACGATGAAGAAACCCCAAACTTTAATTTACAGCCTAAAATGTGAATTTAAAGCAAGTTAAATGGAAGGGACCTTAAAGATCACCCAGTTCCACCCCCCTGCCATGGGCAGGGACACCTTCCACTAGCCCAGGTTGCTCAGAGCCCCATCCAACCTGGCCTGGAACACTGCCAGGGATGGGGCAGCCACAGCTGCTCTGGGAAACCTGTGCCAGGGCCTCTCCGCCCTCACAGGGGACAATTCCTCCTTATAGCAAATCTAAACCTCCTCTCTGTCAGTGTGAAGCCATTGCCCCTTGTCCTGTCACTCCAGGCCCTTGTCCAGAGTCTCTCTCCATCTTTCCTGTGGGCTCCTGCAGGTCCTGGAAGGCCACAGTGAAGTCACTTCTCTAGGCTGAACAATCCCCAATTCTAAAGTAATAACTGCATGGCTAAAGAATATTTCTGTTCCAACATATATTTCTATATCTATTTTGTTATCATACCTAGTTTTTAACATTTATTTAGAAGCAACTGGGAGCCAGACCAGACTGTCTCTATGCTGGGGAATTCTGGAAGAGCAGTCATATCTTACTTCTTTTCTTTTTTGTGTCTTCTGATGGTTACTTGCCCTGAAATAATTCGAAGACAACTTTCCTTTCTAGTTCAGAAGGAAGATCAATCTGTTGTCTAGTTTAATTTTATTTATTGCATGTTGCAGTGAGGGAAGCACTTGTTCACAATGTAAACCTGTGATCTTCAGTGCTGACAGCCCAGTTCGTACAGTCCTTCTACTCAGTGCCTCTGTAAACCTAGCAAACTCCAGGGTTTATAGTGAGGGCCTGGTACTGGAAAAAAAATGCAATTATCTGAGTTGCTGATCAGTCCAGCTGTTTCAGAGGGATCACCAGTCCCTCAGAATTAAAATCATGCTATTGGAGAAGAGTGGGACCAAAGCTTTCAGGCTCTTTCACCCACAACAAGCTGGAACTTGCACTCTCATGGAGCTTTAAGTGAGTAAATTCCTTTCCTCACCTGGTTGTAGAAGGGTGTGCATCTGAAAAATGCAGCCCTTCTCACTGGGCATGAGTATGTGGGGCTTTTTTCCCCACAAAAATGGTCCTGCCTTTTTATCAGGTGAGAATCTTCCAGTCATGCACAGAAGATACCAGGTGACAGACAGCTGGTGCTCACCACAGAAAAATCCCTTAAAATTCTTTAAAAATAATTGAACCAGCTTTACCAAGTGTGTTTGAATTACCAGGTTGTACTAGGATTAACTCACCAGGATAAGTGTTTACATTTTGAATCCTTGCTCTGCAAATATCTTGGGTTGGGAATTTGTCAGGCAGTGGTCTGCCCATGTCACAATGAATTCACACCCAAACCAGTTTGATTGAATGCTCTAAGGAAAATTCCTTGAGGTGTAATTAGTAATGCATTGCTAGAACCCAGGTACTGCACATTTAAATACTCCTTCACTGGTTCTTATTAATAACACATTGCTAAACCCCAGCACAGCCCTCTGACATCCATTCAGTTGTTTATTCACTCACTCATTCATTCATTCACTGTTTCTTTTGTTTTGGGGAGCAAGTAGATTTCTTTATATTTTTTTAATTATATACTCAGTTCTTGGGGTATAAGCTGATTTCCTCTGATAAACAGAACATTTCTGAGGGATTTCAGTTGAAACAGACTTCATTTTTCATGGGTCAGGTGCAAAGCTGTTTTAGCCTCTGTCTCCGAAGCACCACAATATAAATTTTGTGGACACATTGATATAAACCACCTTTCTATTTACACATAACAATTCCTTTTATGTTGACCTATGTAGTTTCAGCCTATAGGTGATGCATCTGCTTTAAAAAAAATAAATGATTAAATACAGTTTGAGAGAACAGAAACACTTTTTCATTAACAGAAAAAAAAAAGAAAATAATTTTGCCAGTGGTCAGTCCCCCTTTTTAGTTTGCTTTCCATAATCACGCCTTCAAGCTCATGAACTTTTAAGGGAATTTTGGACTTTGATCTAAAGGGTGTTATTGTAAATTTATAAAAATAAGTATAAGTATTCTTGGAAGTGGACGGTCTTGGAGAGGATGGGACAAACCCATTCCACCCATTTAGCAGTACAGCCTGACCTTTTGGAATATCCAGCCAAGCAAGGAATAAGGTGAACAGGACCAAGCACCTAAAGAAGCACGTGGCAAAACTGCTCCCCTTTTCTAAGAGGGGACCCTGCAGATCTTTGAGATGAAGGAATTTTTGCTGGCAGCAGCTGATAGGAGCTCAAAGAAGAGGGAAAGGAGGATGAAGGGTTGCCAAAACAGGCTCCAAAGTGTCTTGCTGTGACTCTGACCAAGTGCTTACAACAAACTGTCCAGGAGTAAGTTCCAGCTCAAAAAAAGCAGTTGCTTCGTGGAGGTTATTTGGCATGTCTGCCTGAATAACAAACACACTGGGGTGGTGGCAGGGCTGTCATAATGCAAACAAAAAAAGTTCTTAAAGCTGAATTTCACCCTTACAGGGACCCAGCTTTGAGCTCTTCTTCCTCTTAGGGCCTATTTTTCCAAGAGCTCAGCCTTAGTCCAGCCTCCTCCCCAGTCTTGTAACAGAGTGAGCTTCAGACAGAAGGAAAAAAGGGAATTCACTGAATATTTTAATGTTTTTGACATATTCATTTAGTTCCCCACACCTTAATGTTCTGCATTGATCCAGTGATATCTGGGCCATGTGTGGTGGTGCCAGCAGTTTCCAAATTTGTGCAAATACCCATGAAACATGGCTTGTTATGCATAGCTTGGCAGTTCAGTGTAGAGAGTCTGCCAAAAGGAGACAGGAGCCTTATCAGAAGGAGACACGAAATTCTCGAGCAAATTTGGGAGTTGACTTTTGAGTTAGGAGTGTTGACAGGCGCAGATCCCTCTGTCTGGCAATTATCAGTTCTTCCTCTCCTAACTACAGGGAAAATCCAAGTACCTCAAATTTTGACTGAGCAGGAGTTGTGTCCAAGACCTGCTCCTCCAGAGCCATTCTATTTCTGCAGTTCTGGTTCTGACCTCAGTCCAAAAGTGCAAGTGTCACATTTCCCTGCTCCAGAGATCGCAGAGCAGCTTCTGTTGCTTATGAAAGATTTCCACCCAAACATGGTAGAAGTTTCTAAGCATGCTGGACAAAACTATGACATTGTCAAAATGTAAATGCAACATTTAATCTGTGTTTAAAACTTTGCCTAGGAAATGTGAGGTGCTACTGCAAGTCAGCAGGTTGGTTTCCCTGTCAGGTGTGTGTGGGTTTTTTTTCTTCTTTTTCTCAGCCATACGTCATTTGGCTCTGCCAAATACCTGCATAGCTGTGATCAGCTCTAGCCACGAGGATGTTCATCTCTTTGTTTTAGTGGCTTGTAGGATTGCTTCAGCACCAGACAATGCATTCAGACACTGGCAGGAGTAGGATCGGACACAAGGTGAATGACAAATTCTCTTGAAGTGGAAAACTTGCTTGATTTTCCGCTAAATTATTCTGTCCCTATTGGCAGTTTGCTATTTCCACAGACTTGGCTCATAAATATTGGATGTCTGCCTAGCTGGGAAATTGCATTACCATTTTCAACACCTGCTATGTGCTAGACTTCTATGAGAGTGCTTAGCTGGCTCTCTGCAAAGAGGGGGAGCTTACAGTTAGTGTTTTTACCTGTGAGTGTTTTTAAAATGTGCTCAGTTCTCACCCCAGTTTTACTTTTCCAAGACGACTCCAGTTTCCTATGAATTTTGAAGTATTGCTGAGATTCTTTGCTGTTAGATTTTTTGTTGTTCTTACACCAGCTTATCTCATGCAGACATAGAAGAGTCCGTGCTCTTCCCTTATAAACCCAGGCTCGGATATTCCTGGCTGGCATCTCCCTCCACATGCAGCTTTCACAGTGTGTTTGTAAAGGAGTGTTTAGGCAGAGGCAATGTTTGCATTTCATGGCACTGTATGTATAGAGGCCACAGAGAACTCAGCAGCTCCACTGAGGTGTTATATAAACAGAGGATATTTATGATAACCGTAATTATACACGGTTGCGTAGAATTATTCATGGAAGCTCGGAAACCATCGTTGCATGTTTTGTTTACCAGATCTCAATAACTATTTTAGTGAGACAGACAGGCTCAGGGCAAAATGCATTCCCTGACAGGCAGGCAAACCCTAGATTTCTGCCCATACACAGCACGGGTACAGAATCAGTGTCTTATTCTGTTTTTTTTGTACACAATAAGCCATAAATAAGTGAAGGAAGAAAAAAAGTTTAGGAAAAACTTAAGCCAGTTGTTTTGGTGGAAGGTTTTGGGGATTTTTTAAGATCTGTTATCTTTTGTTGTCCAGTGAGTTTGCAAAGACAATCAATTCAGAAATAGGCATTAATGCAAAACTTGAAATGACATATCACAGTGTTTCTGTGCAAGTTTTGTCATCTGTTGACCATAAATTTGCAAGTACATTTTTGTACATGAAGCACACCTCCCTCTCCTCTTGCAGCAGCCCTAGGAATCTCATAGAGTAATAGATTCAGTCAAGAAAATCACTCAGAATTATAAATGAAAATAAAGAGATCACCATTTTCTCATTCACACACTCTTCCCTGTAAATAAATGTCTGTTTATCCTGTCCTCAGCAGCCTCCAGTGATGAAAACTGCATGTTTTCTAAGCAACCTGTTGCTATTAGAAGGACACCCTCTGCCTGCCTGGTTCTTTAGCCAAGCAGTTCATATCTTGTTGCACTGTCACATTAAGAGGGACAAAAATCTGTTCTGGCCGCTTGAGCCCATGGGGTTTTGGCTCATATCTTAATTTTCCCCTCATTAAACCATCACTTGGAAAGCAAGGTGCAAGTGCAGGTCTCATTCTGTTGCAAGGCTATATTAGTAACAGGATTTTACTGGAAAATTAAGACATGTTTGCTGAACAGGTCATTGATGGTTTCCTGAATCTTAGGACCTCTCAATTGCACCATTCAGCTTCGTCCTCGGGTTGAAGCACTTGAGGTCCCTCTCCATTTTTACGTTTTTGGTAGTGCTGGAACCAACAGCGCCGTGCAAAGCCTCACCTGCTGCTTCTCACAACTGCATCATGTAGGCAAGGCCCCTCCTCCATCTGGTACAACCATGAGAAATAGAAGGATAGAGTTCAAATGACTGATGAGCAAAGTGGCAGGAGATTCCTGTACTTAATGCATTTGTTGCTATAGCCTTCAAGTATAGGTTTAGCTTACAGCTGGCGGAAGAATAAAGATGAAAATGCAATTTCCTGCCTCTCAGACTGAGTGAAATACACCTGGGAGTGAACAGGACTAGGGAACACAATTGTCTGGAGTCCATGAAATGGAGGCTGGGTGTCACATGAGTTTTGCTGCTTTTCATAGGAGCACATTTATCTGCTGTGTTCTTTCCTCTGGGCTCTGCTAAAGGTTATCACTACCCTAGCTTTTATGCTAGTTTCAAACATTTATGCATTAATCAGCAGAGATATGGCACTGAACCTTTCCTTGAAATGTCTGCATATTTACTGTCTTGCATGACATATGTATATATCATTACTGGGTGTTGATAAGAACAAACGAGAAGGAAATATTTAACAGACCCAAACAAGCACTATACTTAGCATGTGATTTATAGGCTTAAAATGGAGTCCAAATGCTAGTGGTGGGAGCCTTGTTAGCTGCTTGTGCAGTATTGTGCTCTGCATCAGCACTTAAAAATGAAAAATTAAACATTGGCTCCATTTACTTGGGCTACAATGAATATCTTCAGTGCTTTATGAATTACTGAGATGTGCTTACGTGCCAAAATAAAGCAAACAAAAAAAAAAAAGAAAAAGACCTATAAGAAAACTCCTCTCTCCGCTTGACAAGACTTTTTGAGTCAGAGACCAACATGTGCTTATGCCATCACAGTCTGGATAAGGCACAACAGAGCATTGCAGAGTACATGAAAACAAATTAATTCACTGGGAAAGTCCTTTGCAGGTCACTCCTGGAAGGCAAAGAAAGTGATCTCCATGTTAAGCCCTCTCCAAAATAATCACCCAGCAGCACTTCAGAAGGTCAAGTGGTCTCAGAAGGAGGTGGAACCAATGGAAAAACTTTCCTGTGTCAGACTTTCATTTGTGACAGCTCAAACTGGGGATTTAGCACATGATAGGACTGAAGGAGAGGACTGGAGAGTTTTCATACAAAAGGAAAGCACAAAGAGAACCTGCCTTTAGAGAAAGCAAAAAATACTATTTCTTTTCTGACTGCTCTGAAAGCAAAGACACTAGAACCCTATAGATCAATCCAGATGAAGTTAGTGAAGAGATTCCCAAGTATTTTGGTGGATTTGGGGGTTATACTGAACTTTTGATGTTTCATGGACAGGCTGCTGCCATGTGGGTCGGAGGGATCAGGTCCTGTCCATCTTATTCCAGAAATTAGGCAAACAGTTGATCACAGACCTAGGGGTTCATGTCAAAAAAATAGGTCATGTCAAAAAAAATAGGTAGGCTTTTGGGATGCTGACAATTTTCTTGCTCTCTCCCCTTTCCAAGGCCTGTGAACTGGCAGTCAGGCTCAAAACAAGGTAAAATGTTGAGGCAGATAGGAATCAAAACCAAGCTATGCTGGCTAGTGCTTGGGGAGACAAGAAGCATTGCTGAGATGGAGTGTTTACAGAAAAAATCCCACAGCTCATATTTGTATTATCCATTTCTAAATTCCTGGAACTCAATTTTATAGGGTTTTTGATTAATGGCTGCGCTGCAGTTCAGCTCCAGGCCTTTTGAACTTACTGTACTGGAACTGAGCAAGACGTGCACAAGCCAAATATGAGCACTACTACTGGACTGTGATTTAAAGGTGGTTCTTTGCTCAAAGGCATTGCTGGGGTGGCTCTGCTTATTGTACATGTAGAGATCAAAGTCAAAGCAGGGCCTCTCAGCAGCCTTCTTAAAATCAGAGTCAGGGATGTGTTTGTCTCAGATACCTCCACAGCAGAAGAGTTGAAGAACAATGAAAAGTGCTTGTGATTTCCCCAACACCTTTACAGCAAAGCAGGTGCAGAGCTTGTTGATGTATGGATTATGCATTAATCAGCAGATTTATCTCTGCTGATTAATGCAGAGCTTGTTGATGTATGGATGGATTCTCCTAATTATATATTTATGTCACTTCCATCGCAGTATCTTCCAGGAGCATGGCCAAGTGCTTCATTTCCTTGTGCTGGTCTTGCATGCCAAGTGTTCCCACAGTGTGATATTTGACATTAGTGCTGTTTCTCCCACACTTCAAAGAAGACATCTGTGGTTATGGCTGGCAAATGCCAACTTAATTGTTGATTATCATGGTAATGTAGTCAAAGCAGTCTCGGTCTGCTGAGGTGGGAGTCACTTCATTAAGTACAGTCCTTATGGCTATTAGGGTTTGTGAGGCGAAACGGGATGCCTCTAATTTATTGGTGTGCCAACTGGAGTCAAATGAAGGCAAGGTGAAAAAAACAACAACAACAACAAAAAACCCCACCCAAAACTGGATGGGAAACCTGAAGATTTGCCAACGTAAAGAGAAACTTCTACAGACCACACCATGGCCTGTGGTCTTCCCAGACAGTTCAGCTGTCAATTGCAAGGTGGCATCACTTTAAAGGTAAAATATCCATTTGATCCCAGAGCTGGGATGTGGGAACAGGATTCCTGGCATATTTCACCAACCCTCCTGCAATCACTTCGAGCAGGAAATAAAACAAAAGGTTGATAATCATTGTTGATGATGCAAATCTTTAGAAACACGAGGGACCCTTTGAAAACACAAGATCCAGTCAATTAAATCTGTTCCACCTCTCTTCTTTCTCAGTGTAGCAGAAGTTTGAAGCTCCATGTCTCTTCTTCCATGCACTGTATAACAACAACAACAAAAAGCAGCCCTCTCACCCCTACACACAGAGTAAATCCTGGAAAACTGAATTTTCTGGTAAAAATTAATACTGGAAAATTGTGTCTAAGGAAGAGTTTCTGCTCTAGGGATTTGGATTTGTGTTTACAAAAACAAGAAACAGTTGCAATGATACTGGCTTACTAAACAGTCCCAGACCAAAGAAAATATTAGGAGGTATAACGTTGAGGAAATTAATTTAATTACACTTATGCAGTGTAATGGGCTTGATATGAAGACAAGCTTAGTCTGGTTTTCATGAAAATGTTACTAGTTTTTATGACTGCTTGCACTTGGATGAATGTTCTTTATTGTTTAATATAAGTATTATACATAGGTAAGTAGAATTACCTCTGTATAATAGTCATATTTAACAATAAAGGCAGAATTGCATCCATTTTTTTTTATTGGGGTTCATTACTCATCCTCAATTAACTTCATTTTTTCTTAGCTCTTCTTATTTTCTTCAAGATTTGCATAGTGGTTGTGATTTCCTACTCGGGGCAGTATTTTGAAAGATCAACTATGTGGAGCAACTCACGTGTTTCCTTTTAAAGAAAACTTTAATTCATGTCTGTTGAAGTCCTTGCTTCCAGATGGTTCAAATATAAAGTAGCATTTTTCTTGCCATGCCACACTGTGATGGTTCAGTCACAACCAGGGGCTGTCAAGCAAATGGGACCCTGATCTGTTATTTCAGAAGCCCCTGCTGCACAATTTAAGGGTGCCAAGTGGGTCAGCCACCAGTCAGACACTGCAGCAGACAGTCAAGATCCAAGAGGAGTGACAGACAGTCATAAAGTTGCCATGTTCATGGGAGAATTCTGGTTAAAAAAATATTAAAAAATATGATCCAAGTACATTAACCCTGGAGGGAAAAAAAAAGAGGTGATTTAAAGAGGAAAGGAAAAGATGTTGGAAGCATGTTCATATATCTATAGACTGTCAAGATTTTGGATTCATACACATTCCCAGGCTTTCAAAGCAGGAATGACTTGAGGTTGCGTATTTGAAAGTACCAGAAGTTAGAATTTAGCCTGAGGATGCAGAAGAACATTCACACTGGACAGTTCAGGTTCACAAACTGGTGATCAGTGCCACCTTGGATGCCACATCTGGGAGTACTGGGGAGCAAAAGGTGGTGGAGGCACAAGTAACCTCACTCCTCACCTCCCAGAATTTAGGTGTCCTTGACACAGCATTGAGATGAATGATGTGAAGAGATGAGAGCCCCTCCTGCTTGGTCTCACTGTGGGTTTGGTGGGCTTGGGGGACAAATTCCAGTCTCCAGTATCTTAACATTTGGTATTACTGAAAATATGAAGGATTAGGGAATACCAGAGGGATTGTGTATTTTCATCCTGACTCATTAAGTAACTCCGAGTAAGCATTCCCAAAGGGTTCCCCAGTGTTTCTCACAGCTTTATCAGTCCAATTCCATCTCTACAAAAGGAGACAGACAGACAGACTCCCACTAACTTCTTGTGGAGCTGGACTGGTCCTGAAATGTGCTGCATGCAGGATAGACAGCTGTTTGCTTAGAAGCATGAAAATAGCTAAAATCATATTGAGAAAGTGCGTGGTGGCTCATTAATTGGAATTATTTTTGTTTGAGTAGTAGTCATTTGATGGTTCACGTTTCTGGCTGTCAGATTACAAACCAATGATGAATAGAAAAGTCATAAAAGAATTAGAAAAACACAGGATCACGGGCTCTGATTATGTCATGTAACCTGTGTGACAGGAGAACAAGGACAGGCTGCTTTTGGGATCAGTGAAATTATGACTACTTAACACTATTCATACTTGCAATTTACTTCTCTATGTCCATCTTCAGGGTGATAAGTTTTTTTTTTCACTGACATACTTCAGGAACTAGATACAATTTTCATGCTTTCCTGTGTGAGTTATTGTGAAAATGGGAGGAGAGGATTTGCTGAAACATTGCAGTGATTCCATCCCTAACCAAGGGACGTAGTTTTTGCAGAACAAAATTATCAGCAATAGGTAATTCTACATTGACTGCATGTGCTAAACCCCTTAGTGTTCCAATTTATCTCTGTAGGGAATAAAAAACCAGATTCATTTCTTTATCAATCTCACATTCCAGGGAAGCTGCGTCTTTGACAGACTACGTAGGAGCAGGACTTTTCCAGCTGGTAGATGCACTCATCCCATTAATTCTCCTCAAATACCTATCCTGTCTAAAAATGTTGAACCATTTTCTAAAGCCATAAAAGAACGGGGGTTTTAAAGTCATTGTCACTTCCCAGAGTGTTATAGAGTTCTTTGGTTATTCATCCTGAAAGCTGCAAAGGCAGCAAAACATCTTTGTCAACTGAGGGGGTGAGCACTTCTATCAGTGTTCAGAAATCCTTCCCATGGTACTGACTTTCCCCCTTTTTTTCTGGAGGGGATGATTCACTGAAAGGAACTGAATGTATTTATGTTCTTTCTTGAACTAAGATCTTGTCTGAGCCATCACTGTGAGGTTTTACATGTAGGAGGGGCAGATCTACAAGAAAACTTCACTTCATTGCTGTGATCACCCCAAATGTTTTCACACTGATAACAGAGGGAGTCAGCACACAAGGTTTCTATGGTTACACATGGCCATGTAAACACTTCAGGCAGTTAAGAGGGTCACTTTTTTTTTTTTTTTTTTTTTTTTTTTTTTTTTTTTTTTTTTACTGAAATTGCTTCTGTGTGGCCTTATGTAAAAACAAATAGGGAGCTGGAATCAAAAATTAGTGTCTAGATAAACTTTATTAGCAAAATAAGTATTATGGTTTACACAGACAAGCCAAAATATGTGAAAGTCAAGTTAGATAGGTCTCTGAGAAACCTGGGATGGTGGAAGGTGTCCCTGCCCATGGCAGGGGGTTGGAATGAGACGGTCTTTAAGGTGCCTTCCAACCCAGGCAGTTCTGTGGTTCTGTGATCCTATGATCTACTAAAACATCAGCAAAACCCATTGTTATTATCCTCCTGGAGGTGAGGGCTGAGTGGGTGCACACCTTTCTCAAGAACTGTTCAAGCTACCCACAGACCACTGATCACTGTCTGCATCAATCATGAGTCTCCCAGCTCTGTGCCTCATAGCACCACTTGCAGCTATGTTCATGCAAACCTTTATTACAGATGTTCTGCAGCTAGGGAAATAATGGCCAGCAAAAACCTAGTTTTCTCTAGTTTTTGTCTTTAGTTGTTGTGACATAGATGAGCAAAATGTGCAATTGAGACAAATATCTAAATATATTTTTGCCCATACTTGAATATATCTAGGGAACCTTGGATACAGAGCTATCTTCATCTCCCACAGCAGCTCCCACCACAAATATAACCCCTCCGTTTCTACAGTAATTACAGTATCTCAATAGTATCATTGGGATTAATTACTTTCATTCCCATTTCACAGGTAGAAAAGTAGCTTTAAAAAGTTGAATTCTTCTTTTACCTCAGAACCACTAAATGCATTCTAGTTACAAAACAAACAAATCTTTCTTCTGTGCTACTGAATCAACTTCAGCAAACAGACTCTGACTAAAAGGAACATATTTTGTCTTTACTGGTGCAACATGTAGCAGCTACATGTTCATCAGTAATGCTGCAGGACCAAAAAAAAAAAAANTACCTCAGAACCACTAAATGCATTCTAGTTACAAAACAAACAAATCTTTCTTCTGTGCTACTGAATCAACTTCAGCAAACAGACCTCTGACTAAAAGAAACATATTTTGTCTTTACTGGTGCAACATGTAGCAGCTACATGTTCATCAGTAATGCTGCAGGACCAAAAAAAAAAAAGTTAATTTTAGCAGCATGAACAAGTCCTTAATGTCTTTCCCAAACTTTTAAAGGCAATTCCCAGGAGAGTGAGGAGCTGAACACAGGTTAGTGACTTGCTGACCTCTCAGGAGTATCCTGCAAAATTCCCAAGAACCAGCAGCTTTTCCTTGGTCTCAGCAGGACTCAAAATCCCGAGCACTTGGAATGCCACAAACACAATCGGCATGACGCTGAAGCCTAGTTTTGATAAGACCATGGGCGTTGGAAACATTTTCATAAATGCATTTGAAAAGCACAATTTTAAATGTATTTTACATCATCCACTCAGTTATGGTATAATTTTCATTACTATTGCAATAACATCTGGAGGCCTCAGTCAGGATCTGGCCTCACTGCCCCCGAACTGTGGAAGACGCAACTTTTCTGCGTAGCAGCGAACGAGACCCTGCAGAATTCCTCGTGTAAGGGGAGAGGAAATGGGGACATGCTTCTGGCATCTGGGGCTGGCAGGCAAGCAGGATGCTGTGGGATTGTCCAATGGGCACGTGTCCAGCCGGGAGAACGGCCACAGCACGAGGCTGAAAACAAAACCTTCTCCCAAGTCTGCCTTCAGACACAGCCCCAGGAGGTGAAGCCAACCAGCTGCAGGGCAGCACATGACACTTCTCCTGCTCTGTGACCTCAGTTAATCCAGCCTGCAGTTTCTCTGAGCAGGAGGTGCTGGATAAGGGCAGGAGGGTTGGCCTTCCCTGCCGGGGAGAGATGGGAGCATCACTTAGTGGTTGACATCAGACAGTGCTCACGTCCCAGCACGAAGGAAGGCACCAGCCTCCCTCCCAAAGGGATCAGAATCCAAGAGAAAAGATTGAACACCCAGCTTAAGAAAATAGGGCCAGGGAGGGGCAAGGCTGAGGAGAGGAGGGGGTGAATTTCTGGATGGAGATGGGAGCTCGATTCCCAGATATGCCCTTGGGCAGTCTATACCAGCAAACAAGTAAGCTGTACTTGTAAATATATATTTTCACTTACTCAAACTGTAAATAGTGATGACAGCTGGGAGAAGAGCAAAGATGGGTAGGAGGGAGGAGAACAGAGATTTTTATTTTTTTAAATTTCTCGTGAAGAAATAAAGTTGCCAATCTCAGAACTGGTGAAAAAGTGTACTGGCATCAAACCAGAACTCAGCTCCTGAATGACACATGCTGACAATCAAGGTTCGTTGTTTTTTCACTTAATGAGATCATTTCACAAAGCATTGGAGTATTTTCAGGTTAGGGCCAGATCCTCACAGTGATACAAACTAGTAGGATGACTCAGTGCTGCTAAACTACAAAAGATCTGGCCTTCTAGACAAAACTCAGATGCCTGGATCATCACAGAAAATGGTCTTTCAAGGCCTTTAAATCCTTGTTCCTCAGATCCTGTGGATATTGTTAGATCTTACAATTCCATTGTAATTATATTATGCTTCAAGTCATAAACTTCCTAGAGAAATCATATGAAATTCTCACTTTGCAATAAACACACCATACATCCCAGTCTTCTCAAATTCCTGAAAAGGTTTTGAATCAGAAAAATCAAATAAATTAAATTCAAAACATCTGGAAGGAAGGCCTGTTCTCTTCAAACAATTAAACAATTTGTGCTTCTAAACATATTTTTGTTTGTTTATTTGTTTTAAAGTTCAAGTCAAATAAGCTGTTTTGGTCTGTTGAACTGAACCCAAAATATTTTCAGATGGTCAACTTGTAAACTTTTTGACATTGACTCATGTCTCTTCTTGCCAGATTCATGACTTTTATCTCTTTGAGAGTCCCTTCATTCCTGAGTGCCTCTTCTCAATTTTAAATAGTGATACAAACCCCAGTTAGGTTCTTGGTACCTGAGACAAGCTCCAGTGATTTAAAGCATTTTCAAAAAATTCTAGTACAAGTAACACAAATTTCTTCTGTATAACTTCAAATAACACCACCTCAACTTTGCAGGGCTCTAAGAGAAGAACCTATAGTAGAGACGTAAACCTCAATTGCTCTCTGATAATTTGGCTCAATTTCCTGCATTCAAAGCCTGTCCTGCTTTGCCCACCTGAGCTAAAGTGTTCAGGGACTTCTCTGGAGAAAGAAAGTACCTGCTAAACAACATGTGAAGGGGGAAACTATGTTTTGCAGCTCTTCTTTCTTCTGTCAGCTGTTGTGCAGAGATGGCAGAAAGGAAGGAACATTTTTGTATAGCTGCTCTTGGTGGAGGAGACACCAGGGGAAACTGGGGCTGTGGCAAAGGAATGAGGGAATGAAACAACTGTTGTGGGCTGCACAGACCAAAAGGCTCCAACAAAGATATGGGGCAAAATCCAGGAGTGTTTCTGCCTGTCTCCATAGCCCATCTCACCCAATTCCCAGCAATATCTGTAATCTGTGAGTCAGATGCAGTGATACAGCCCGTGTGTCTTTCTCTTAGTCCCTCCTAATTAACTTTTAACTTGGCCCCTGCTGAGAGAGGATCTCAAGGTGTTTAACTTTCACCAGATGGCCAGAGGGAAAGCATGGAAGTGCTATTCCCCCTGAGGGAAGTCCAGCCAAGGGAGGAAGTCTTGGAGCCATCAGTATCAGACAATCCGCACAGCATAAAAATTTAAGAACATCTAAACTGCTGCAGAAGTTTCAGCTGCAGTTTGATTTTTTAGGAAACAAAGAACCTAATCGCAGATCACAACACAAAACAAAATTCATTTTTGGTACTACTCAACAAAGTGTGCTGCTGCAGGAACCAGCAGGTCCAAACCCAGAAGCTTCTCTGGCCTCTGCCTGCATTGACTTCTCCCAGTCCAGCCCTGTCACACCACGGGCCTCCTGTGTGCCTCAGGAAGGTCAGCTCCTCTCTTTGGCAGAAGGATTTTCACCTGCAAAACAGGAATCACTGGGGCACCATTCAGCCTGGTGGAAATATTATGACAGTAAATACTCTAAAAATACCAAATCACAAGTTTCCTGAAGCTGAGGAGAAAAAAGGGCTTGTCTAGAGCCACAATTCAGACAGTTGCCTCTGCCTAAAAACCTCTAATGGGCTGACAGGACATGACTAAAGAAAAAAAAAGGGATTTCACTGCCACCAGAGCCATGACCTTTCCCAAGCATAAGCTGTACAACACAAGGACTTTGCAGCAGTACATCTGTGTCCATGTTGTACAGGTAAACCTCTGTCTGTCAGAGATTTGGATTTAAAAAACAAAATTAAAACACTAGTGTAGATCTGGCCTGGGCCTAGAGTGTGTTTGCCAGGTTGAAACCACCTGGAAACAACCAGAGGCACAATCATATACAGGTAGATGGAGCTGCCTTCCCCAAGCAGAGACACTGAGAGAGTGAAGGTCCATCCCTGACAGACAGATTCAGAGAGTCTTCTGCCCAATAAATAGAGTATAAATCCTTTTGTATTACACCAAGTGTCAACAGCCATCTGGTTTTTGGCCAACAAAACCTGCAAGGCAAATATAACCAATGTATGGTTCGCATACTTGCCAAGGGATTTTACAATATTAATATTTTAGACCTGACGTATAGAATTCAGCCCTAAGTATACCCACAAATATTTTTATCACAGGTGAAAGTAATATTATATTATGTTGTTCTCTTGAAATATACTTTCACCTGTGGCTGTGTCAGAGGCAAGAGCTCAAATGGAATCACAGAATCATAGAGTTGATAAGGTTGGAAAATGTCTCTGAGATCACCAAATCCATCTGGTAACCCAGCACCTCCATGGCCACCACTGAACTGTGTCCTCAAGTGCCATATCCACATGTATCTTGGACACTTCCAGGGATGGTGACTCTACTACTTCCCTGGGTAATCTGTTCCAATGCTTTACAACCCTTTTTGTGGAGAATTTTTTCCTACTATTGCAGTCCCTGACTGATTCTGCTTTACGCCAGTGCGTCTTTGATACAGGCTCAGTGAAAATTTCATGGTTGAGCTGGTGCAACTTTTCTATGTGATCCTTTTTAAAATGGTTTGATTTTTTTTTTCCCCACCAGGAGAACAAACAGAAACTGAACTGATAGCAAGCACATTAACCCACTGAAAAGCCATTGTGGCAGGGTTACAGTTTGGAATATTTGAAGTATGTGAATATTGATAGAACTGAATCAGAAAAAGAGGTGGCCCTTCTTTCGTCACTTGTGCTTGGTTTGCACAGGTTTCACTTTATCAGCTGCAGTGGAGTTTCTCCCAGTCTAAACCAGTGTTAGAGAAAGAGGTGAGGCACAGGGAACACCAAGAGTGAGAATTTTTGAATTAGTGAACTGAACAATCTGGATCATATTTAAGCACATACATTTCATACACAGAAGAATTATGGGAAGGCATAAAGAAAAAAAAATGCTTGTGAAGATGCTAAATGCAATTTATTCCAAGAAATAAGATCAAAAGAAGTGTTTGAGAAGGAAAAAATTTATGTTGTATGCAAAGCAAAAAAAAAAACCCCCAAATTATCAAAAACAAATCCTCCTTGGCATTTACTCCAGAGAATACCAGGAAAACAAGAGGATAATTAAGCTTCTGTGTTGCATTACTTTAAAAATTCACTTGAATGAAAGCAAGCAGTACGATAATGAACTGAGACAGAGAGCACTGTTCAATTAGATGTTGAATTTAAGGGAGTTTATAAGAGCAACACTTAACAAAGAACAACTTGGTTGTGTTTATTGTTATGGAAAAGGAGGGAAAGAAGTTGTGGTGTGTTAAATGGCATTTATAAAATAGGAGGGTCTGATCAAACCAATCCAGATTAGTCCTCCACAGCAGTAAGACCTTACAATTAGGTCAGGGGGATGAAAGGAGAGCTGAGTCTGAACTGTTTCGTACAAAGGCGATGTGACATATGGAACACGTTACAGCTCAAGCAGGGAGCATGAATGTTTTCAGGAAAGAAAATGACAGGGCACTCCATAAGGAAATTTACAACCATGGAAGCTTCAAAAGGAATACAATTCCTATTTATTTGTGCATTTGTTCAGGGGACTCAAGCACTACCTGTGCTCCAAAGGATAAGCATTATTTGTTCTTCTTTCCACCTTCCTAACGATGGTGTTTGTGGGGTTTGGTTTGTTCCATTTTCATTGGGCTTCAATTTTGTCTTCCCAGAACACAAAGGACAAGACTACTGACATTTTAAGAGCAATGTTCTTTAGGTTCAATAATAATGGCTTAAAAAAACCTTCCCTTTTTTTTTTGTATTCTGTTCTGTTTTCACAAGGACTTTTACAAGTGAAGACTTTTCAGTACAAAACAGTCCTTGAACAAGTTGTTCCTCAGCCTCACTGCTAGGTATTTCAGATTCTGTCTCCTGAAGGAAAACAGTGAACACTAATCCAGAACTTCAATTTCAAATCTTGAACCTGAGACCTTAATGTACTTTGAAAATTTTTCTTCAGTTAGAAACAAATTAAAGAAAATTGAGAGATCATTCATTATCTTTACACTGTGTATAAAACTCTCATTTTCACTGACAAAAATTGCAGGTTAGGAGGAAAGCAATGAAGTTGCAATACATTTTTATGGAGTGATACCTGCATTAAAGGCATTTCTTCTGTTAGAATGTAGATGAACTAGTCTCCTTTCTTGCAGTAGTGTTTTTTTTCTTCCACATAGCTGTAGACCAGCACAACCAGCTTCAGTCTAAGCTCAGTATTATTCCCAAATTTAAGGAAAAAGAAATAATTTGGTGAACTGCTGATCTTAGCTTCAACTTGGTGATAGAGCACAGAAAAGAGGACAAGAAGATAATTTTGCTTTACCAGCTTGTTGTTCAGATAATTGTATATTCCCTTTTTTCAATATTGTTAGAGACCTGCCACTGAAAGATCTTCCAAAAACAGTCACACTTTCTTCATCCAAGCAGCACCACACAAGTCTGCAGAGTTATATTAAGTCTAAAGAGATTTTAAGTCTATGCAAGCAACTTTTAAGCAGAAGACACAGCATTGTTCCTTAAATTCCTCCAGTTTATTTGGAATCATGCTGATTGTGAGCATTAACACCTGACCCATTCCCTATTGGGTTTCCACATAACAGCTTACCAGTACTGACATTAGCTGAAGAGAAAACCAAGCCAGCACAGACTTTATGCCAGATTATGACCTCAGTTTTATGCAACTCAGTCTGCAGTCGCCTGCTTTCTGCGTGACCGAAAGCAAAGTTTGGCCTCAAGCTTTAATTTTTGAGAGTTGCATATACACAACTGTCTCCAAGCATAATACCATTTAATAATTTAAAATGGGAATAAATATTATTTTCAATTTTCCCTAATTTCTAGCAGCCTAAAAATATGTGTCTTATCTTTGCTGGATAACTCTAGCAAAGTGTTTTGCTGGTGAACCCAACTTCTGCCCATGCCCTTGAGTTCCATGGTCCAGACTGACTGAAACCCCCAGGCTTGATCTGCTAGGTTCTCTTTTGCCTTCCACTCACCTATATCTCTAGTTTGGGATGTCAAAGCCCTATTAGAGGTTTGACATCCCAAACTGTGCCTTCATATAAATGCAGATAAGAATGAAGTCTTCATGACAATGTCAAGGAAGAAATGTCTGAGGCTTGAGGTGCTCTCAGCCCAGAGATGGGCTGGTTTAGGGTGAGATGATTGAAGCACAGGACAGAAAAGAGGCTTGTGTGTGGTTTTGTCTTTTCCTAGGCGGGCACAGGAGATACCTCCTGAATATTTATAGGCTTCCCATCAGCTCCAGCCATAGGGAAAGCTGCTTCCCATCAAAAAAACCCCATTACTCCTGCATGCAGCTCAGCAAAGCTCTTTGTGTTTTCACTGTCAGAAAGGCCTGAGAACGTTTTATCCCCTTTACATGCAGTTATCCCAAGATATTGACTGACCTCTCACCTTTTGTAAAAAGTTCCCCCATATGTTTGCCTCCCTGAAGTTCCTAAGGATGTGATTGCTTTGTTTTGTTTTTGCAGTGGGCTCCTTTCCATATTTTCTGGTAACAGAGTGCAAGCAGGTTAGGAAGGTCCTTCAGAGGACTCAGGGAATATGCTCCCCAGTTTTCCACATTAGTAATATCCTATCTCATTTGAACACAGGCCTTTACTTCAGAATTTGCACAGGATGCTCTTGCTACTCACCACACGTTGCCAGAGCTGGTACCTAGTCAGAAATATAAAAGGGAGGGAGGATTGTCCCCCCCTCTTCCCCAGCTTTGCTCCCATGGCTATTCAAGCTCAGCTTGCTCAGAACAACTTCTTTCTGCAGCCAGAGGAGCAGGGACTGCTCACCCAATACTCCCTGCTGAGAGGAAGTGGGTGGAGAGGGGATGCTGAGATGACAGAAGTGCAGAGAGCCCAAGCTTCACCCCATTCCACTTCCTTGCTCGCCAAAAGAGCTGGCTGGGAGCATGGGAGAGTAAACTGCTCCATAAAAAAAAGAAAAAAAAAAAAAAAAAAAAAAAAAAAAAAAAAAAAAAAAAAAAAAAAAAAAAAAAAAAAAAAAAAAAAAAAAAAAAAAAAAAAAAAAAAAAAAAAAAAAAAAAAAAAAAAAAAAAAAAAAAAAAAAAAAAAAAAAAAAAAAAAAAAAAAAAAAAAAAAAAAAAAAAAAAAAAAAAAAAAAAAAAAAAAAAAAAAAAAAAAAAAAAAAAAAAAAAAAAAAAAAAAAAAAAAAAAAAAAAAAAAAAAAAAAAAAAAAAAAAAAAAAAAAAAAAAAAAAAAAAAAAAAAAAAAAAAAAAAAAAAAAAAAAAAAAAAAAAAAAAAAAAAAAAAAAAAAAAAAAAAAAAAAAAAAAAAAAAAAAAAAAAAAAAAAAAAAAAAAAAAAAAAAAAAAAAAAAAAAAAAAAAAAAAAAAAAAAAAAAAAAAAAAAAAAAAAAAAAAAAAAAAAAAAAAAAAAAAAAAAAAAAAAAAAAAAAAAAAAAAAAAAAAAAAAAAAAAAAAAAAAAAAAAAAAAAAAAAAAAAAAAAAAAAAAAAAAAAAAAAAAAAAAAAAAAAAAAAAGGAAAGAAAAAAATGAGGATGAAGTAATTGACTATTGACTTTTGTAGCAGAGCAAAGGGAGTGCAAGTGGTGGTGGAGGGAAGATAGGGAGGAACTGTGACTGACTCACAATATATTCAGTTCCCTGCTCCTGGGGAGATGCAGCTGTGCATCTCCCCTCGTATAGGCTGTAAAGTTACACCATCGTCCAAAGTAAGCATCCCTAATTCTCCTACTTCCTGAAGCACAACAGTGTTTGGCTCCTTTTTAATCAGGGATTTCTACTGTGCAAATTGAAGTCTAGGACCAGGCTTTTCCTATGTGCAGAATTAAAAAATCCTTCCCTTGATTGCTTTGTTGGTTCCTGGGGAAAACTACTGAACTGTTACAGCCAATTTACATTGGCCTGATCTTTTTTAAAGCTCATTCCAAGTTATTCTTAATTCCTCAAGGCACCTGAGATGTTGTGCATGAGCCAGCCATGGACACCTTTGGCAATGCTTTCCACATCTTTTTCCTTCCCTCTGCTTGCTTCCCAGTTACCTCTGACTTCACTTGAGTAAGGACTGCTTCCCTTTACTACCACTTCAGTAGAAGAAATGCAGCATGGAATTACTTCTGATTCTGGCCAGATTTGGTCAAGGCCAGCAGAGGGTGGAGAAAAAGATGAAGGAAGAGGCTAATCCAGTGTGTAGAACTAACCTAGGCCAGCCCAGACCCAAACCAAGAAAGGTCTGAAGGCCCACTCTCCCATTTTCTTCCCATGTGAGCTTTGGCTTGCATAACTTAGGAACTAAGTCATACAACCTACCTGGGTTTCACTTTCCAAACTGTAAAACAACAGCAGCCCTCTCTTACCTTCTGTTAGCAGGGGAGTTGGAACTAGAGGATCCCTGAGGTCCCTTCCAACCCAAACCATTCCATGACTCTGTGATTCTGTGAATTTTGGGGTGGTTAGATGGGAGTAGGATCCTTTGTGAAATGTATAAAGCGTGCATCTGAAAAGAGGTGACCAGAAGTTTGCCAAAAATTTACTCTTCCCTGGTTGTCATGCCCTGAGGATTACTTCAATCCTGTCCTTCTATAATTTTTTCACAACCAGAATTTCTTCAGTAAGAAGGGATTTTCTAAAAAGCCATACAAGTTACTGACTGTGTAAGGAGAGGTAAGACCAGCTGTGATACATCTCATTTGCCTCCTTCACATGCCCAGTTTAAGACTTTGCTTTCCTGTCAAATATCTGGAGATCATATGTTGGGTGAGAGACAACATGTGTTAAAGTACTCCCAGCTCTAAAATTCCCTTTTTAAGGATTTTTGGCAAGGGGGAGCAGGGAATGCATTGTGTATCAATAGCAAAATGGCATCTGGATTGAAAGATAAGAAAATCCTCCATGTTTTCCAAAAACCAAGGCCATTTTCAGATGAGTTTTAGACCTGGCAGAGGTGCAGAGCTTGCATTAGTACAGTGGGAGAACAGAAATTATGCTTTGACTTTGGAAAGGCTTCTAGAGATCCTGATGTGCAACTTATTGGACATTTTGGACGGAAATTAGCAGAGCCATTCAACCATGAGCTGAATGTGTGAGCAGTCTGCACTCTAGTGGGGTGACTCACAAATTTAAAAATCAGATATTCTGCTAGACTGGGACCAGAATACTCTTGCCATCCTTGAGCATTAATCCCCAAATATAGTCAAACTCATGGCAAAGTGTGAACTCAGAGTTGAAACTGGAACACTTCCAGATCTTGAGGAGAATTGCATACAGGAAATTTTATCCACATGCACATTGATGAACTGACAGGGGACTCCCAAGCAAAGTTCCTTTTCAGTCAGATTTCTACCAGGAAAAAAACGCAAAGGAGCTGGATTTGCCAGAACAGTCCTTATCCTCAGGACAGGCCTATGTGTCAACTATTTGCTATAAACTAATGCAAATTAGCAGGATGACTTTTTTTTCTCTGAATGGGCAATGGCTTTTTGAAACATTCAGATGCAATGGGAAAAAACACAAGCCTGTCATGGGCACATATTGTATTTGTCAGCTCTTCTCCACAAGAGTGACTCAAGAGTTTCACTCTGCCCCTGAGAGCAGCTCTAGGAGAGCCCTCATGATTTCACTGAGAGAAGTTGTTGACAGAGGTGATGTCTCCTATTAACCATCTTATTTAACTGGTCAGAACACCCAAGCTCTTTCTGCACAAAGCTCTTTTTAAAGTCTGACATCTTTTGCAAAGAAGCAAACTTCAAACCTTTCCCCCCACCATAACACTTCTGTTTTATCAGAAATACAAGACTACTTTTTCTCTGAGAATGAATTTAAAAACTTCATTTTGAGCTGGTGGTGAGCAAGCTACTGCACCTGTGCAAAGAGAATGGAAAAGATGTTAAGTATACACAGTAATGCTAATTTTGCACCACAGCTCTGATGGAAACAATTCAGTTGCATGCTGTATGTTAAAATAAAGTTCAAACATCAGCTGTATTTAGTTACATTGTCATCTCCTGTCTCTCTTACTGTACAAAAGCTTTGTCCAATTAATGCTGATTTCACTGAGTTCCTATGGTGGTTTTAAAATAATTGGATCAGGTCTGGGATCCTTTTCTTAAGAACACTGCATCAGATACATTGCACCTGCAAGCCTAACAAGACTTTTTATATCTGAGGGGTTGTGAATCTTTGAGGAATAGGGAGAGGCAATTCAGAGAGCAGCCTTTGATTCATGGTGGGGCCATGGATGTATTTGTGCGTGGATTCAGGGAAATGAGGAGTCGTGGCCTCTGGAAAAGCAAACACAGGTGTGGCTCTGGGTGAAATGGAGCACCTCTTCCCTGGCAAGGCTCAGTGCTTGAGACAAACTCCAGAGCAGCAATGTTGTCCCTTCTAAACCATCTCAACACTGGAAGGGGCTGCCCAGGGAGGTTTGGAGTCCCCATTCCTGGAGTTGTCCAAGGAATGACTGGGTGTGGCACTCAGTGCTCTGGGCTGGGTGACAAAGTGGTTGGCAGTCACAAGTTGGACTCTACGCTCTTAAAGGTCTTTTCCAACCTTAATGATTTTGTGATTCAGTGATTCTATACCCTCAGTGCAAGCATCTCTGTTCAAGGGTCACAGCAGAGCTCCCAGAAAAATAAATAAATGCCCTTTTTTAAAATTTTAATGACAGAAATATCTCAGGTTAACTTCAGGATCTATTTTAATTCTACCCAAACAAAAGCTCACTTTATTTGTAAACTAGTATTCCCTATATGCCCTGTATTTCTTTTTCCTTGTGGGTGCAAGTCCTGTCTGTACTCATGAATCAGGCTTAGGAATACAAGATTTTTCATAGTGAGACTCTACACTTTTGAATTTGCAGCCCTTGCTTTATTCTGTTTGTTTGCTTGATTTTACTGTTTTCCTTACTTCACAATAGAAAAAGGAAATCAGAAGATGTTAAAAATGACAGAAGTTGCTTTCAGCTTTTGAAACAACAAAAAAGAAAACAACCCAGAAACTCCTTTGCTTTCAATGTAAAATCCTGCAAAATAATGATATATTGAAAATCAAAGCTGAAAACAGTTTTCCCTTCAAGTTTCCTAATAGCAGAAAAATGAGCAAATAGTGATTTTTTAGTGCTGGGTTTTTTTGGTGTTTTTTTGTTGTTTGTTTTTTTTTTTTTCCCTAAAAACTGAGTTGTCCTGTGGCAATGTAAATGTAAAAACATGTCAGACCAACCAGCATCACAGGGTCTCCAGGAGGCAGCTCTTTCATAGCCTAACAGGAGAGGGACAGAATCCAGATAATCTGAGAGGTGCTTCCCTTTCTCCTCCTGCTACCAAGTTAAACAAAATCCACCTCTGGCATTTTTGAATAGAACAATCAGGACAATCTGTTACAAGGCCAGGCTTGAAGCCCCCAGAATTGTGGGGAGGTGAAAGTTTCATCTGGAAGGCTGCTCTCAGCTTTAATTATGGACAACTTAAGCCCTCAAAGCATCTCTCTGAAAAAAATAAGAGAAACTGCAACTACTGCCTGACTTTAAAACCAAACAATTAATCAGCCCTGGTTGAGCCAAAGTAGGTCCAGGTTGACTTGAAAGGTTAATGGATCTTCAAACTGTTTCAAGAAAAGGCTTAAATGGAGTTTCGGTGCTGCAAGGAAACACGAAACCCGGGCCTCTTTTGTGTGGCTTTGGGTTTGTTACAAACATCTTGCAGAGCTTGAAAACTGCTTTTGATGATGGGCCTAACTTCCCTTTCCTCAGCTTAATCCCAGTTTTCCTGATTGCACTTCTTTGCCCCACCCTAAAGCAAATGTTCCCCTTCCCCAATGCTTACACTTTCCAGATCTTTGCCCTGGGTTTTCTGTCATGCCCTTTCTCCAGCTCAAGGCAAATGCTTGCATCTTCAAGGCAGTTTCCTGAAAGGTCAGTTTTACAACCCTTTTGGTCACTTTTGCTTCTCCTCCCTGATTTTCTTTTTGTATGGCAATACCTTCCATATTTCAAGCAGCTTTCCCAGTTTTACTGCTGTGCTATTAGAAGCAGCAATTCCCTTCCAGTTCTGCAATGAAAGGCCCTGGTATTTGCATTTATTAAATACTGTGCTTTTCCAAAGTTTTAAATCATTCCTGGGTCTGATCAGGTATTGCTCCTTTCTAAGTTTCTCTTTGCCTCTGTATATCACTGCTCAACATTCATATTTCCCCAGCACACAAGCTTTTAATTTCTACTTTAGGTTTCATTTTGTAATTTTCTGCCAATGTTTTATTTCTCCATCTCCCCAGCAGAGATTGTATTTCTCTTCACTCACTGCTGTTTGCATCCCCACCAAATTCAGCTGCAAATTTAATTTGTTTGCTGCTTAGCCCTACTGCTATTAACAAACAGTAAGGAAAAGATTAACTAACACACAGTTTATCAGCTTAAATTATCCACAGTGTTTTACTTCTGGAGTTTTCTATTCTTCTGTTTGCAGATTACTTCTGAGGAAAAAAAATATGCAAGTGCAAAGATCTGGGCAAATCTTCTGCTTTTTGTAGAATAAGCACAGGTCCAGTCAAGTCAAGTCAAGATATTTATTCAGCTATGGACATAACTTTAGATTTCTTTGTACTTTGGGCAGTTTTCAGAGTTACACAGTGAATAATATGAAGAAATACTTCAGTTTTTGTGGAAATTATTTACCCCATTACAACTTTATCTCTATGATGGTATTGTTTTTATTTCCCTGTAATTCATGCTTTTCATTGATAGATAAAACTTTGAAACAACATTAAAGGTGGTGTTCCCTGAGCCAGCCAGTGCAACAGAAAAAGCCCAACCTGTCTGACCTCGCAAATATCAGCTGATTTCTGTGTGTTCCAGTTTCTGCTCTTTTAAAAAGGGAACAATGGCAGTACTCCTGCTTTGTCAGTAATAATCAAGAGAAACACTTAGGGATTTCTCCAATATCAGTGATGTAAGAATCACAGAATGGCCTAGGCTGGAAGAGACCTTAAAGGTCACTTTGTACCAAACCCCTGCCATGGGCAGGGACACCTTCCACTAGCCCAGCTTGCTCAGAGCCCCATCCAACCTGGCCTGGAACACTGCCAGGGATGGGGCAGCCACAGCTGCTCTGGCCAACCTGTGCCAGGGCCTCAGCACCCTCATAGGGAACAGTTTCTTCCTGATATCCAATCTAAACCTGCTCTCTGTCAGTGTGAAGCCATTGTCCCTTGTCTGTCACTCCAGGCCCTTGTCCAGAGTCTCTCCTCATCTTTCCTGTGGGCTCCCTTCAGGCACTGCAAGGCCACAATGAGGTCACCTCAAAACGTTTTCTATTCCAGGCTGAACAATCCCAATTCTCACAGCCTTTGCTCTCTCATTAGGGGAAAATCAGGCAGCTCTTTGAGGGAGAACCTAAAGGATGTCAGGGAACCTAGAGTAATAAAATACTGCGTTCATTCCATAGAGCTCCTTCCTTTGCAGATACAAAAAGTAACAAACAGACATTTAGACTTGACAAAACTCTACCAACACACCAGAGAAATTAGGATCCCAGCCTTCAAACCTCTCATTCTGACCTCCTCAACACACAGATTAATCAGTCAGCTGCTTAATGCAAAATGATACCACGGCAGTGGGGCATAGACAGACAGGTGTAAACATGTAAATATGTCACAGAAGTGTCAGTGAGGGATGAAACTGGAATGGAAAAGGACCTCGTTGTGACTGAGAAAAGGCTGCCTACTCCTATGGCTGATTATAGAGCTGGGGATGTAGCTGGGATGGGTGATATTGTACAGGACATTATTAATAGTGCAGTCCCCCAGTGGGATTGTGAGAGGATGCTGGGGACTGCCAAATGCCTCCAGGGAGCTCTCAAGTACCCTGGTGTCGGTGGCGGGGGAGGGAGGTGCAGGGCCAAAACCTGACAAGAATTAACTGTGCACAAGATGTGAGAAGCAGCAGCTGTTCCAAAGAGTGAGGTAAGCACAGAGGAACTGCTCCTGACCTTTCTCTTGGAATCAGGCAGGTATGTGTCCAGCAGCCTCCTCTTGATCTCCAAAAAAATACAGATACAGCTGCAGAAGGATCAAATGTAGACACACACCTGCCATTGCAATCACCTGTGTGACTCTACAGAGCTCATCTGACAGGGCAGAGCACAGACTGCTCCTTGAAGCAGTTATCCCTTGAGTTATCACAGAACTGGCCCTCAGGAAGATGCCACTGGTTGGGAAAGCTTTCCCCAGTGACCAGTAGGGTTGTGGTCACCCCCACAGTGTTGTGGGTTGGCTGCAAGTGAAGAGGAGTTTTACATGCTCAGGTGAGCAGCTGTCCTGATGTGCTTTGCTCAGCCAGTCATTTGAAGAAAAAATGTCAGTGACTCTGAGGGCTGAACTCCATTTTCATAATTAAGTATACACCTTTCACTGGAGGCTGCTGGGGCTCAGTGCTCAGATGTGTCTTCTCTTTTATAAACGGCCTTGAGTCGATTAATTAATACACCTCTGAGCTGCTGCAGATACGAAGAAACCTTGGTGGGCTCCCCCTCAGATGTGTAGCTGCTCTCCCCTGCCAGTGTGCCAGAGGAATGGATTTGTTTTCAATCCCCTCACTCTAACTCCCAGTTTGGTTGCCCCTCAGGATGGGAGGGTTAACACTTTGTACCAACCCCTGCCATGGGAGGGTTAACACTTTGGGCTGCCATCACTTGATTTTGTCTCTGAATTCTTCAGCTTCTGAGAGGGCCTGGATATTGTGAAAGCCTTCATTTCAATCTGTCTGTGTTGAAATTTCCATCTCATGAGAAGTGGAAGTGTCCAGGAGAGTGTCTGCAGGGACATTCAGAACTCTGCAGCAACCTACCTCCTTAAATCCATCTTGTACAAACAGTTGATTACTATTCTGGAACACTGCAAATTTTCAGACACAGTTATGTCACATTCCCACCTTTTTGAACATTCAAAATTCTTTTCTTGTTCTGTGTCTTCCCCACGTACCCCAAAGCACAGAGGAAGAGGGCTGCATTTCTCCCCAACACAGTTATTAGGAAGGGGAATCAACAGGGCAATCCATGACTTGGGAGGTTGTGGAAGCAGTGTTCAGCAAACAGTGACAATAATTACACTTTCATCTTTGGTAAAAGCCTGGAGAAGCTGTCAGCCACCAAAAAGGATCATTAGTTGCTTGGCCTGAAGAGATGAAGTTTGTCCTTAATTTTTTTAGGAAGTGCCAAACACTTCAAGCTGGCTGACATAAATCATGTGGGGTATTACAATGCTGAATGTAAAACTCACCAGTCACTTTTCCTTCTATTCCAGTTCCTCTTAGCAATGACTTACAATTAAATACTTGGGCAGTCTCTCACAGTACTAGGATTTCATGCTTTCTGCAGAACATTTTAAATGATGTTTCACTCTTTCCCTGTGGAATGTTCAGAAACTGACCAGAATAAAGCTATACACATATTTTTTAAATCACCACAAACAAAACTAAACAAAATTTTTCACTACTACATTAAGTGGTGAGTGCAAAAAGAGCAGCAAATGGTTTGCCAGAGTTTATTAGGGGTTGAATTTATCAGTGGAAGGAAGAGGTAAGCTTATTTACTTCTCCTAAATGTAGACCTTGAGCCACCTGTCTCAAAAGACAGAATTAATACCCTGCTAAAACTGCAGTGATAGTCAGGAATACAAACCATTAAAATAGAGTAAAGCTAAGCCACAGTTGGGAGATCAATCAGATTTGCAACGCATGAGCTTTTTTTTTCTGTGCTCTTTGCTTTTCCCCTCTGAGCCACAAATGTCAGCAGTCTCCAAGTCAAATTTGCTTAGTGCAAACCAGCCACAAACACAGTCAAAATGAACTTTTGTCAGGAATTTACATGTGGAAAATTCCAAGAAGGACCATGAAGAACAACAAAAATATCTCACTAGCATCACCTAACCAAGGAAAACAATTTAGCTTGTGCAAAATCTTTCCACCTGAAATGAATAATCTGAATTTTAAAAAACAAACAAACAAAAACACAAACAAACAAACAAACAAACAACAACAAAAACAAAACAAACCAAAAAAAGAGCAGAAAAAGTCACATGAATTATTCAATTATTGGGAGATTTTTCTGCCATTCTCCAAAAGGCGAAAGAAAGAGCTGCTTGTGCTGAAGTAGCTTCTGTTGAGGTCCACAGAATCCTGGGCCCCCCAGGAACCTGGAATTGGAGTCAGCATTCTCTCAGAAAGGACACATATGCTGAAATCATGCCTCCAATCTATGTCCCTTCCATAGATAATTTTCTCACTGGTCTGCACTGAGTAAGCACTTGTTCTGCTTTGTGAATTGCATTGTGGAACTTCTGGAGGCATGGCCAGAAACACCAGAATTATTTGCTTTGAAAATATGAAAAGATAAACATTTTAATGTTTTACATTTTCCTCTCCTTTTTATGGATTTAACAACACCCACACCAAATAAATCTCAAATTATCTGCAGTTCAGACAGGCACAACATTCTATTTTGGGCAAAGAGCCATTCATCAAATGAAATACTCCCCAGACCTGCAAACAAATATACTTTTAATGTGTCTTATAACCATATTACAGCAAAGGCCATAAACCAGCTGTAGTTTTCCAATAACACTCATTTCTCCTATCCAGAAGAGTGCTTTAGACATACTCTGAGGTGCTGCACTTCATGCACAGCCTGACAATTTTTAGTCATGGACTGGAACTTCTGAACAGCATTTATGAACCTCCTAGGTTGGAGGAACTCCCTGAAAACTGTAATCTCACCAATCTTTGTGTTTTTGTCAAAGTTTTGCACCCAGAAAAATATAAAGATTTGTTCTGAAACCTTTTCACTTTTGCAGCAAATAATAATCTGCGAAGCATAAATCAAACTACAGGTTGAATTTCAAAGTTAACATCTTTCCCACCAAATCCATAAGAAGTTTCACATGAAGTTCAGGAAAACACTTTTCAACATTTTTCCCATTAATGGGGTTCCTCCACAGAGAAGAAAAACAGCTCATTTTAGCTTCTCCAACCCTCAGGTCCCCAGCGCTTCCTTTCTGTGTGCAGCGTGACATTGAGGAGAGCCTGCAGGAACTCCAGCCTTACTTTTCCCACCTCATCACCTGCTCCAACTTGTGTGTTTTGCTAGTGCCACTTAGTTTTGAGACTGAGCAGAGCAGGGATTGCATGCAGCTGCATGTTGGCATGAATAATGCTTCTGGCTTTTGGGCTGAGCCTTGTCAGAGCTTTGCTCACCATCCTGTGGGCTCATGTGTCACCCCGTGTGTGGATTCCGGGTGCCGCAAGAAATCTGCTCAATGACATCTGTTTAATAATATTTTAAGTGTTTTTAAAAGCAAATCCTATGCTGAGGGAAGGCGAAATTGCACGGCAATTTTTTATCCAGAAAGGTCTGGGCTCTGAGATCCATCTACATTAAGTTAGTATTTATTCAGGTATGACAGTAACTGTATGGTAACTGAACATCTTCGATTTTTTTCCCCCCCAAAAGCAAAACATTGCTGCAAGCAACAGTCTAGATTTAGGTGAACTCATACTGTGACAAACTAAGAATGGAGAAAACACATTTCTTGTCCATAAAAGGACAGCTCACACATCCACAGAGGGTAGCTCTGATTTTGCTGCTGTTCCAAACTGTGAAGTGGGGACTCAATCTTTCAAAAAAGGAGTTTTGTTTAGAGTGGATGGAAGGTTCTTCAGTTAAAGACTTTTTTCTTCTTTTTTTTCCTTTGCCTTCTAAAACAGAAAATGGCTCACCCTCTTAACCAGAAAATGGTGATTTTTTTATTTTTTTTTTTTTTAAGTGGAAAATTTTCTGTTCAGGAGGGAGGAGATCCTTCCCCATACCTCATCACTGGTGAGGCACATCTGGAGTGCTCTGTCCAGTTCTGGCTTCCTTAGTACAGGAGCAAATCCATGAAAATTATTAAGGATTAGGACAACTGTACCAAGACAAGAGGCTGAGAGAGCTGGGGCTGTTCATGCTGCAGAAGAGAAGTCCCATGGGGAATTTACTGAAGTGTAGAAATACCTCACAGGAGGGATTCATAAAGATGGAGCCAGGCTCTACTCAGGTGTGTCCACGAAAGGACAGGAGGCAATGGAAAATATTGAGATACAGGAAACACTGCTGATACATGAAACATTTTTTTTTTTTAAGTTTAAGGGTGGTAAAACACTAGAACAGGTTGTCTAGAGGGTTGTGGAGTCTCCATCCATGGAGATATTCCAAACCCAAGCAGGCACAGCTCTCTGCAAGCTGCTCTGGCTGATACTCCTGTGAGCAGTGAGATTGGCCAGAATGATGTCTGAGGATCCTCCCTACTCCATCTATCCCACAGTCTGTGACTCTGTGCCTTCATCCCAGAGTGCCAGAGGTCTCTGACACATGGTGGATGTGTTTGCAGAGCAGGAAAATCAAATTCATCAAATTCAAGGCTTTCCTGAGTCACTTGAAGCAGTACTACATGCAGGGTTTATCACAGACTGTGAGGGTGGTCTAAGATGAGTCTTGTATTTTTTCTTCAATCCACTACATGTGCAGCAAATTTATAAACAGGTGTGCTCTGAAGTGAATGGTTCACATCTATGACTTAGGATTTTATGTTGAAAATTGATTTAATTTAAACATTAATGCAAATACCAAATATACAGGTGTCCAAATATACAAGGAGAAAAACCACCTCCCAGAAGCTGAGAGCTCCTGGCTCCCAGCTACACAAACAAGATGACAGAAAGGCTTAAAAAGAAGTGACAAATGGGCGTCTAGAATATGGACAGAAGGTAGAATTAGAAGGAGACCACAGGAAAATATACAGAGCAGTGCATGGCAAAGTACCAGGAAGCAGCACACTTTTAGGAATGGTTTTCAAAATACTGAACCTTTGAATAAGATTTTTGCATTTTAGGAGATGGTAGGGAGAGGCATGTCCTCAATCTGTCCTTGAATATTTCTAATTGATGTCAGTTTTGTTTCACCTTATATAAATGCAATGAAGCAACTTCTTTAAAAATCACCAAAAAAAGTCCCCAATCCTGGAAACAACCCCCACAAAATTGTCAGTGGGTCCATCTGAATTCCCCACTTGTATTACAGAGGCCTCATAATCACTTTCTGATTTGGCTGCATCATTTTCCTTCAAGAACCCTTTCCCTTACCAGAGAGAGAAAGAGAATGAAAGCACTATTGAAACACAGGATTTATTTCCTTCTTATGGTAACACTAAACAGAAGCCACTTGATAAATATGAATTAGATGGCTCTGAGAGATCTCAGCACACAAAACCTGACAACAGTTAGCAAAGTCAGAACTTTTTCATTTTACACAATGAGACAGTTTTCTACTCTGCATGATCCTGCAATTTTGAAACTAAATTTCTCTGTGGAATAAACTATGTGGAAGTAACATGGCCTCTCTCTGCTGCCAAGTCCTGGTCATGCTATCCCAAGAAATACATATCTACCTCTGCAGAGAAAGGGCTTAACTGATATATAGGCCACTGTGCACAGAAAGGGGAAAAGCAAGGCCTAAAATATAGATGAAATATTGAAAAAAAAAATTCAGAAGAGTGTTGCACTCATTATAAAGTATAAAAAATAGCATCTTCAAAGAAACACACAGCCTGTTTCTATACCTCTATATATGTCTCTTTAAAGACATAGATGTTATTAAAAAAATCCCAATTTTCATGTTTACAGCCTCTAGAAAACCTCCCACTTGGACTGTTTTAACACTGACTCTCTGTTTCTTTGCAGATCTTACAGGTGAACAAGGTGATGTCCATCTTGTTTTATGTGATATTTCTCGCTTACCTTCGTGGCATCCAGTCTTCCAACATGGATCAAAGGAGTTTGCCAGAAGATTCGATAAATTCTCTTATTATTAAACTCATCCAGGCAGACATTTTAAAAAACAAGCTTTCTAAGCAGATGGTAGACATTAAGGAAAACTATCAAAACACAGTGCAGAAAACAGACACTCAGCAAGACACGGACGGAGAGGAAAATGTGAAATCAGACTTCCAGCCAGTTATCTCAGTGGATACAGATCTCTTGAGGCAGCAGAGACACTACAACTCACCCCGAGTCCTCCTGAGTGACAACACGCCGCTGGAGCCGCCGCCACTGTACCTCATGGAGGATTACATCGGGAATTCTGTGGTGGTGAACAGAACCTCCCGGCGGAAGAGGTACGCGGAGCACAGGGGCCACCGGGGGGAATACTCCGTTTGTGACAGTGAAAGTTTGTGGGTCACGGACAAATCCTCCGCCATCGACATCAGGGGACACCAGGTGACTGTTCTGGGAGAAATTAAAACTGGCAACTCTCCGGTTAAGCAATACTTTTACGAAACCAGGTGTAAAGAGGCCAAGCCTGTAAAAAACGGCTGCCGCGGCATTGATGACAAGCACTGGAACTCCCAATGCAAGACATCCCAAACTTATGTCAGAGCACTGACTTCAGAAAACAACAAACTGGTGGGCTGGAGGTGGATAAGGATAGACACCTCCTGCGTGTGCGCCTTGTCCAGGAAAATAGGAAGAACATAGATCTACATCTCTTTGCTATATAAATTATTACTTTAAATTATATGATATGCATGTAGCATATAAATGTTTATATTGTTTTATATATATTATAAGTTGACCTTATTTATTAAACTTCAGCAAATCTACAGTATATAAGCTTTCTCTCTCAATAAACAAGAGCAAAGGGTGTGTGCCTCTGCCGTGGCCAACTCCGGGTTTTTTTTAGACTATGTTTGTGACACTGCTTGTCAGCAGCATACCGTAACCTTCCTGTAAAATCTGTAAAATCAGTATTTTTCATTCAGTATTGTCAAACCAGTGACTGTCATTTAGTAAACTTGTTAAAAATCAGATCAATGCCAAGAGTTGTGTACATATTTATATTCCCTGCTCTATACGTTCAAATTTAATTAGATCTGCAGTGTTGACCCCTCACCACCAAAAAAAAAAGGACCAAAATATGTGTTGTAGCCTGCAGATGATGTCAAATTTTCAGGCATCAGGTAGCCCTAAAATAAAGTTTCTGTGTATTATGCCAGTTTTGCTGCTGAAATGACCATTTTCCCTCTGTTAGGAATTCAGAATGGCTGCTAGTAATTCAGGAACATCCATTTGTGTTTTGGAAGCACATTTGTTTTGCAACTGTTTCTAATGCTGCCAGTGCATCATTGAAAAAATATGAAAAAAATCTGAAATATTTGTAGCTGAAACTTGTTGAAGCCAAAAACTGATCTAAATGGATCATTAATATAATACATAAAAGATGGTTTGTTGTGATCAGCCTCTTCCTCCTCACATGAATCAATTATATTCTGCTTGCATTGTTGGGTCATTCCTCTCTGTCTGAGTTTTTAAATTAGAAACAAAGCTGGTGGTGTCTTAACCTTAAAAGAGTCCTTGGCTTGCAAGTTGTAGTAAAGAAAGATATGATATCCTGGCATGGATATCAAAGCCACATGCCCATGCGAAGGTTTCCTTCTCCTCAGCAATCCATTCTCCATCTTTCACAGGGGGAAAAAATGTGTTGAGCTGCTCTAGAAGCCTGGTACCTTTCACAGGAACGTGAAATGGATGGAGGCTAAAATCCACAAAGTCTGTAGTTATACTGAAGTTCCCCAATTAAACATATGAGCGTTGCTTAGCAGAGACAAGTGTGCTAGCCCGTATTTACCTCAGACTCTTCTGTGGATTGTCATGTAGCTCCACTGGGGACAGGAATAATGACACTACTTGAAGAGATGTCCCATTACACACTAGCTGTACAATGCCCTGGATGGGATCCCAGTCCCAGGAAGCAAATGAAAGTTCATGGCTAGGAACAGAATTCAGATTGGGCAGCATGTTATCTGCATCCAGATTGATCCAACCCACAGCCAGGGCTGGAAAATACCAACTATTCAGAAAGTTTTACCCTCATGTTTTTTCTGAGGGTTTTACAGCTACAGCTTTTGCTGCTGTAGCATGTTCAGCATCACAAATGGAAACGAGATCAGAGCCCTCAAACACGAGGTTGCAGGATGCCTTTGCTCACACAGCTTTCACTCCAGCTTCAAACATGCAACAGGCCATGGAAGGCAGCAAACTGTGGGGTCTCCCCTAATCCCTTACAGAGGGTGCTGCATACCATAAAAACTCCAGGGAGCTGGACAGGTTGCCTTGAGGCCAGGCACTGGAACAGTCTTGTCCTGGAAAGCCAGGTTGAAGCACGTGGGTATTTTCTTCAGGGGAGGCCAGAACCAGAGCTTTTGAGAACCATCTCAATTTTCAGCATAAGGCCAGGGTATTTACCTCACAGGAAATATCATCACCTTCAGCACTAAATTCTAGCTTTGCTCCAAGCAATAACTTCAGAGGTTCAGTACCAAGGCAGTCATTAAAATGAGAGGATGTAAAATATAACAAGGAACTCAGTATCTCATAGATCTGATTAGAATATTTCTCATTTCTTGGCAAAAATTTAAAAAAGAAAAAACCCAGCCCCACAGAGCTTTTCCTACTTTTCCAAGTAGGAAAGTTTAAGTTTTAACTAACCGTTTTGCCTTGGGGGAATAAGTATATTTTTCAGAGTTCTGCCACGCTGGATTATTTTGTAAATTAAAAGCTTGATTTTACACCCTGAGTTCCCAAATAAAGATCGTTTGCAAATGCCAGGAGCAACTGAGAGCTGATATAGTTATGGATCACTAACTTTAACGATCTCTTTGTTTCACTGTGCCGCATAGGTCTATCTTCATGTGACAAGAGGAGGTAAGAATATCAATTTAGCTTGGAATCCCATTAATTAGAAACTACCTTGCTCCTGCAGTGTGGATGTCACTTTTGTTTACATAAATCCATTTCTCTGGATTTTGTTACTGTAAATCCAGGGAAAATCTGTTGAATACAGGGAAGAAAATGTAGCTTTGTAATAATGTAGACAACATCGGAGTTGATTCTAATGCCTTTATTTCTGCTCACTGAAAATCAAGGGAGGTTCATTCTTTAAAGCTTCAAAGAAAGCCATTTGTCATTTTCCACTGTAAATCCAGTAACAGGAACTGGTCTTTGACTCTTGACTTTAACAAGTATTTTACAAGCAGCCAGCAAAAATGTCTTGGAGTAAATATGCCTGTCATCTGAAACACATGAGATGAGAACGGAGCGTGGTGTGTACGGTTATTAGAACAACTGCCTCTTTCCCACCCCAAGAAAACAATGAGCGGAAGTGTTACCCCCTGGATCTGATCCAGCTTCCACTAAAGCCAATGGGGAAAAAAAAAAATAAAATCTCACCTTCTCTGGTGGAAGCTGGATCAGGCTCCAAGCAAAGAAAAACCTGCAGATCTCGACCAGAGAGCAAAGCAATCCCACACATCAGTAACGCGTTCCTGTAAATCCTGTGTACGCATAAGATGCTGTATAATTTTGTAACAAGTTTGTAAACAAAGCCTGTAATAAATTTGTTAAGGTCTAATTCTCTTTTCACTGTAGCCAGGGATGGTTTTATTGTCAACTTTGGTCATGGCACAATGAATTCAAAATTCCTATCCAACTCTTTTTCTGTTTGTGTTAAGTAATTAAACAAAATATTCAGCTCTCAACGCCAGTTTAATTTAGGCATTCTAAAAATCATTTCCATTAGGCAAGTCAGATGCTCTGTCAATATTGTTTTGCCAATAGATCATTATAAATGCACATTTTATTTAGATTTTCTCCCAAATGACCAAATGCTATTCTGAAATTGCCTGTCTGTGTCAAACTGTATTTCCTCTGCTTTTTCCCCCTAGTTTTTTTCCAGTCCATTTAGTAACAGCAAAAAATGCTCCACTGAGGTTTTGGAAAACCATCTGCATTTATTTTATCACCTTTGAACATGTGTTCAGGAATGAAGTCTGTGCAGAGAGTTTACTGCTACCAAGAGATTTGTGCGGCTGCACCAGGAAGAAACTTTGACTGGACTTTACAGAGTGTGTGCTCAAAACCACTCTGCTCATACTCTGTTATTTCAATTCTTTAGCAACCCAAGGCTTTTGCATTGTGTATCTGCAGACAATACCAAACAGGAAACGAGCCTGATCAGGAGTTTCAAAATTAAAAATTTCATTATAATGACCTGCTATCTCTGACCTCTTGGCGAATGTGTTTGCACAGTGAAGTCAAGCACAGGAACATTCGTTTCATTTAATAGAAACATTGTGGCAAAAGCAATGGGATTCTGTGCTCTCCGAGCTTGCTAAATGTGTGTAGTTCATCATGGATGTGGGGCAGGAGGAGGAGGAAGAGGAGGAGGAGTAGGATCAGATAATAAGCACTACAGCTTGTGAGAAGTAAAAGGCTGTGCTCCGGCTTGGAGCATTTTAAAGTGTGGAGAGGTTGTTCTCTGAAATGCTTTGTCTGTATTTTGTTACACCAGATGGCAGAATGACGAAGCAAGCACAGATGTGGTGTAAAAAAACCAAGCAATGTAAGGATAACAAAAAACTTTCTCGGGAAAGTCAACTACTTGCTACCACTGTGGGTCCCTGCAGTTCTGGGCAGGTGATTGCAGAGTTCAGCAATGACATCCCTAGCTTAGTGATCTCTGTGGGAAGAAAAAAAGAAAAAATAGTAATTTTTTTTTTCCTGCAGCACATTACATTCATGACCAGGATAACTTTCTTTCTTTTCCTTTTTCTTCTTGTCCCTTTGATTTTTTTTTTGTTTTTTGATTTCATTAATCTCTAGCTGCTTTGGCACCTCTGATGGACAACGAGCGGTAATGCTTTGCATGAATGTCCCCAAATATAGATTTCTCCTCTGTTTTAGGGCTGAGCTTTGAAGCCAGCGGCACCTGAAAGCCATACTTTCATCACGGAACTGGCCTTTTGATGTCATGACCTCATGTTTCCGGACATTTTGATCACAGGGTCTTATTTTGGAGCTCTTACCCACACAATAGGTGAGATCATGACCAGGCTGATTGAGAAGTGGCTGTGTATACAACAACCAAGGAGCAAAGAGAGAGTGAGGAAGCCCTGTGCCATCTTTGCATCTACCTTCACACATCTCCTGCTCTGATTTCAGTCTTGAGTTGCGTGATCAAGGGCTGGTGATCAAGGTTTGCTTTCTGCATATCCAAAGGTTCAGATGCCCAGAATATCCTGTAATGGTTTGGTTTGGGAATGACTTTAAAGATGATCTCATTCCAACACTCCTGCCATGGGCAGGGACACCTTCCACTACACCAGGTTTCTCAGAGCCACATCCAACCTGTCCTTGAGCACTTCCAGGGAAGGTTTTTGGCAGGAGAACAATTTCTCAGTTCACATAAACATGCCTTGTGTGAATCTGGGTATATCTTCTGTAAAAGGCTGCCGTGGTTGCAGCATTGACCCTCTCCAAAACACAGCACATTGTCACTCTTCACCTGTGTCACAGGCAGCAGACAGAGTCATTGATAGACCAGCTAGTTCATCCAGAAGAGGCTGATAAGGAGGTAGGTAGCATGGTCCTTTCCTCTAAACAAAAATATTCCCATGAAGAGTGTGAGGAAAGCAAAGGAAGTGCTGAAACATGCAGGGAGTTGGAGCTGTTGGGTGGCAAACATCTTGCAGAGATTTCGGAAAGCGAGGGAGAATTCAGCTGTTCAACTGTAACATCAGATGAAAGGCTCTTTCCTGCTATGATAAGGGTTAAATAAATACCATTAGATCATCTGTAGCAGTAATTCAAAAGCAAAATGAACCTCTATTAATTGGGGTTAATCCCCCTGTGTTGATGAGGAGTTAACCATGCTCGCTGAGCACAAAGGATGAAGCCTTGCTCTCAGCTACCCTGTGCAGCCCCTGTTTTCAGCACTCAGGACTATGAAGCTGTTAAATGAGGGCAAAATTTGGCTCAGAAACTACTAAATCCACATTGAATGCAGGAGGGGGAGCCCACGTTGGAAGCATTATCCACCACACAAAACAAGCCAAGTTTTTAACATGAGTTCATAAAAATTTCTCATTACTTTGTCTAGTTCCAGGGATTTAGGTTTTAAAATAAGTTTTGAACTGTCTGGTATGACCAGTACACATATATTTAGCAGCAATTTACAAAAGAAAAGAACCCTGTAAATGGAAGTATGCTGCAAAATACTGTCTACCACTGTAAATAACCTCTGTTGATTCTTATTTATGTTCTCAGTGTCTCAGAGAGGAATTTTAATACAAATCTTGGTTTTGTTTTATGCACCGTATTTTGTAAAATAACCACCTCAACTTACTGCTTGTAGAGGTTTGTGGTGTGCAATCTTTGTGGATAATGAAGCAGAAACATGGCCTTAAACCTGCTGAGCAATGTAAGGGTTGCAAGTCCCACACTTGTACAGTAGAGAGTGAAAACAAATGTGTGAAAATGACAGAATTGGTTTCTCAGGCTCAGAGATTAAATATGTTTTAAAATATCAAATGACAGCTTTTTTCAAGTCATTACAAATATCTCAAGTCAGATTTGTATGTGACACAGTCCACTGCTCACATGGAGCATAATTTTTGTAATCTTTGTTATTGCACAAATCTACTCAATGTGATTCCCATTAAGTTCAGAAAACAGAAATTTGCTCATTTCCACACTGCTGACAGAGCATTCAGAATAACCCCAATAGATGAGCCAAATCTCAGGTCAGAGCATGATCCCTGAGTTTATGTCCTAAGGATAAAACTACCAGGAAGGATATTTTTTTTTTTTTCTGCAGAGAGTGAGAGCTCAGCTGCCACATTCACAGCATCTATGCCATGCTATCACATGTTTGAAGACTTTAGGAGAAAGAATCTGGTCAGCTGAAGAGTTGATGGGAAGAAGAATTGGGAGATGGATGGGCCAATAATTATTACATGGCCTCCTTGAAAACTAGATCCCTCAAAGATTTAAAATGCAGCCCTTGGGATACTCCTGATCTCAGGATCTGACTCAGAGGCATTTATTCCCTAGGTCAATAATCTTGGATTCTTGAGACTTGGCGTCGGGACATGGTACTTGTCCTAGGCAGGGCTAAAGGTGAAAATAACCCCTTCTCCCACCATAATCAGATAACAGCAATTATGCAAGAGGGAGTTCTCATGGGAACAGTTTTGTCTCAAACTCCCATGGCTTTTTTTTTTTTTTTTCCACAGAAATGGAAGATGCGGGTTTCTGAGAAAGGGCCTGCTGCCTGTAGTTTTCTCAGAGGCGTATGAGGGCCTTGGAGAATAGAATTTAGGCAGAAAGAGGAAAATTCTCATTAAATGGAGTTTTTCAGTGATCTATTTTCCCTTCATTACAAAATTATGTGGTGAAGTTTTCTGACAGAGACCCTGATGCAGGCAGAATTTGCATGTGATTGACAATGAAAAGCACTTCAGTACCGAGACTGGATTGAGGAGAGGAGCTCAGAAATCCCTGTGGCTCCTTCCTCTCTTTTCCTGAATGCCCAGGGAGATTCGAGGGTGTCAGTGGCACAACAAGGGAGACCAGAGACAGAATGGCTGCAGAACAGACTTCTCCATTCACAACAGTAAGGCAAAGGCAGCACAAGGACAACTCCATCATTGCAGAGGCTGATCCAGGGCATGCCCTTCATCTCCATCCACAGGATCTCAAGGAGAAGGATCTGTAATGCCATTTCATAAACCAACTTTAAGAAACATCAAGGCAATGCTGCAATAATCTAGACCTGGTCCACACAAAATGAAAGGCAAAATTTGGTGGGATTTTTTAGCAGTATTTGCTGTTGAACAGTTTATTTGAATCCAGAATGTACAGGAAGAAGTTATGTGAAAAGTGGAAAGTGTCTAAGTCACATATAGAACTAATAAATACTCAGCTTTATTCTGATCTCATGCAGGTTTAATATCTGACTTCAGTGGGATTAGTCCCAGTTTTTACTGATACAATAAAGCTTGGAATTACATCTGTGACATTTGAAAGCAGGTGGTGGGCTCTGTGCAAGCTCAGACTCTCAATTTCTGTGTGCCATGCCACTGCTGCCCCACGAAGCTCCATGATGGATGCCAATGGAATTATTTAATGGGATAGATTATAGGGACCTACACTTCGATGCTTTAAATTTCCTCTGCCCTGCTCAGAGGGATATTGTTGACTACTCTCAGACTGATTCAATGCAGCTCACCAGGCAAATTCTAGAGGTTTTCCATGCCACCAGCTAAGCAATCTTCCCTGAGAACCACAATACAGAGAATTCAATATCAACTCTGATTTTTGCTTCAGAAGGAACTTCAGTGGCTTGGTTTTGTTTGAAGAAATGATGAGAAATCAAAGTTAGATGTGCAGGTACTGGCATTCAGAATAAAATTCTGAAATCTGTAATCACTGCCAGCACAAGAAAACTGGGAGATGAAGGTAACATGTGCACTCTGCAGGCTCAGTGAAGATGCTCTTGTTCAGAAACGAAACTGTTTTAGGCAACAGACAAAAATCCCAGTCCTGCTGAACAGTGGTGCCCAAGTGACTTTCTTTTTAGTTCACCTGAGACTTCATGGTTTTGGCTTTCCCAGGCATTTTTCAGTAGGTATTATTGAGAATAATTAGCATGATAGTTTTTACTACATTAGAAACATTACAGAACTACAACTTGAAATAAACTGAAATGGTTGATCATGGTTAAGCATCATGTCTTGAATTTTGAAGCCTTTACCAGCCTTCAACAATGGCTCACTTTGCAAATACAGCTTGACTTCGTGGCTATGAAAATTTCCTTGAGATTTTTCACTTCATTTGCTTTTTCATAAAATCTTCATAAATACCAGAGATTTTACAGGGCCTAAACATAATCTGAAGTGTCCACTTCTGTCAGCCCTGAAGTCATCCATTCTCCCATGAAGTGTTTACTAAATATTCCATTGACCCAAGCAATGGTTTGCTCAGTGGGAACAGTGCCGGCTCCATGAGTGAAGAGCTACAGTTCAGGAGGTGTGAAAACAGACAATAGCACAGAAGCTGATATCAAGAAATTCACTGGAAAGCCAGAACTGGAGCTTAAAAACAAAACAACTTTAGGAGAAAAAAAAGCAGAAAATGAGGAAAAAAAAAAAATCCAGAAGTTTGCAAACTTAGAGGAAAAAAATCAGCTGACCTTTGATAATAGCAGTGATTGAGGTTTTTTCCTCCAGAGGGTTCATCTCCCTCTGCCTTGCAAAATCCATTAATTTCCCAACAAAATAAAATATAATAGCTTGAGCTGAAATTCTGCTGTCAGGGAGATTTTCGTGCTTAAAGCTTTTAGTGAGTCTCTGCTAATAGTGTTTGTAAGAGTAGTTTATAGATTCATTCTCAAAAAAATAATAATTTAAAAAAAACCATAACCACAATCAGGATTTACTAAGAGCCAGTACCATAGCTTGGTCTGCATTAAAGTGGATTTAATTCACTGTAACTGCTTGCATAAGTCTTGATCCAAAATAACCCTAAAGTTCATGTCCAGTTTTAAAGGAAAAAGAGTTGTCAAGAAGTTGGTAAGATTAACCCCGTGCTTAAAGCCGAGCAAATGCTCAAATGTTTTTAGGGATCAGAGTAATAATAAGGTTCATTAGTGATTTTATTCCTGGAACTTATAGTTGTTCACTAAAAAAAACCCAAATGGAACAATAATATGATCAAGCCTCTTAGTTCCCATCCTACAAATTTTGTTTAAAAATCCCAGGGTAAAAGTACAAAAGATAGTCTGTAAGCATTTAAGGCTTGATCCAAAAACCATGAAAGTTTGCAAAAAGCTTCAAAAAATTTCTAGTGGGTCCTGAGTTATGTGCTTGATAATTGAACCATGGTCAATAAAACACCATGGATTTATAGGGCAATGAAAAGAACACACCAAATAAAACTGATCATTTATTGGTTTTAGAAATTAAAGCACAAAATTAGCAATAAAGCATTTGGCAGCACTTCACAAACTCTTCCTTGAAAAAGTCATTCCAATGGACTTGGATGTGAATGCAATTGCCTGCACGGGGTGCTGAGGAAAGGGAAGTCAGCTACAAGCAGAGATAACTGTGAATGCCAGGGAGAAAAGTCCCTCTGTGGATAATTGTAGGAACAGTTTTAGACCTGGGGTGAAGTTATCAAGGCCACCTCAGTGACTGAGGTGCTCACTTCAATGTCTGGAGGCAAATTGGACACTTCCCTTCAAATGAGGGGTTTGAAGCAGCCCTTTCTAAAAGGTGCTGAGGAAACAGAAAATCTTTTAGGTAATGATGACAAATTACTTTGTTTTTGGCTTGTACCTCTTATTCCAACACCTGCTTGAAGGCTGCTATAACTGCAGGTGAACATTTTAGTGACATGCCCAAAGAAAGTAGTTCTCTGAATTTATCCCTCCTACCATCCACATACCCCATCCAAGACTTAAGCAAGTTGCTACAATAAAGTCCTATGCTTTTCTAAGTCCTTGCTAGACAGCTCCAAATATTTATGGAAGATTTAGGGCAAACACACAGACTTCAATGCTATTTAATGTCATCCTCCATGTCAGGGTAGGTGAGATTCTTCCCTGTGGAGATCCAGAGATGTTGAAAGGACCGATATCTGTCACTGCAGCTGGAAAACTGCTGTCATGACAGCACTAACACTTGCCTTCACATCTCTCTTCCCTCCCAGCTAACTTCTTGTTCCGTCCTCATTAGTTCTCCAGATAAATTTATTAGTCTGTCACTCAAATGCAGGCTCTAAGGAAAGGTGGCCAAAACCAGACTGTTAGATTAATTTTTTGGCCAGCTGGAAACAGCTTGTATGACTCAGGCTGGGCACCCCTGTCTTAGGGAGTGGTGAATTCCATCAAAGACTTAAAAAGAAGGACAAAATAAGGATATAGAGTTATATTCTGTCAGGATCACAACCTTATTTGCAGGCCACTTTTTTTGTCTCCTGATCCAACATGCACTGACAGGTTAAAAGTAGGAACTACCTATGAGGAAAAGGAGGGTTGGGCTGAATGAGAGGGATTTTTGGGACTGATGGAGTGAAGTGCCCAGAAAACATGAATCTAGCACTTAATGGAATTAGTTTTCCTTAAAATAATAAAAAATATAATTTCTCATCACTGGTAAATTTATGTTTATATAGTTATTGATTCCCTTTTACCCCATGTGAGTTTTAATTTCTTTTTTTTTTAATGGACCTACTTTGTAATTCCAGAAGCCTCCAATGGGGCTGGAAGATTTGTCCCTAGTATGGGTTACCTACAAATCTTAATATTTCAAATTAAGATATTCTGTCAAGGAGAAGTCCCAGGTGCTTTCAGCACAAGTGTGAGCTCTGAAAATGAAGTTAAAGCTGTCAACACTGACCAAAAATAAAAGTGTTCATAGGACAGAGATGGAAATCCCAGGACAAATGGCTTCAAATGAGGGAGGGGAGAGAGCAAGGAGGGGGGAAGAGATAACTCCTTTGGGCATTTGGCAGTGGGGACAAAATGCCAATCCTCAAATGTGCAGTTTACAATAGAGATGACGAACTGGGTGCCAGGCAATGACCCATTGCTGGGCTGGGCAGGTGACAGGCTCAACCAGCTCTGGAAGACTGACCAAGGTTAAGAGTTAGTTGGGGCCAAGGAGCTTCAGGCCACCCACGCAGATCAAGTGGGAAAGCGCTAATGGGAAAGACATTTTGGGAGTTAAAAATACAACCGGTTCCTTAATCTGGGAACACAGAGCTGTAAAATAACAGCTGGACAGCAAGGCAGAACAAAGTTCTCCTCAGTGGTTGAGTGAAAGGTGCTTGAATGGAAAGGCACCGCCTGCTTGATCAGAACAGGCCCTCAGCCAGGATGGCTACGTGTGGAGAAAGGCAGGGCCACATTCCTCTGAGATGGCAGCACAGCTCTGTCCCACAGGCCAGGGCAGCAGTCTTCAAAGAAACAATGAAATATTAGACGTTTTAAAAGGATTTCCCACTATATTGATGTTGTTCCCATAACACAAGCCAAGGAGTAGGAAGGCAGCACATCAAAACACGTTCATATGCACTTGGGAACAGGCATCTCTTTTGAACCAGACAATGCTTTCTACTGCCTGTAAAGGCAACATTTGGGCTGTGAGTAGATGGAAAAATCTTCCTACGGCACCTGCACCAAAAGCAGGAGGCTGAGAAAGTAGCCTCCATTGCTGATGGTGTTTGAAGTGATTCACAAAACCCAGGGGCATGTCACATCCTGCAGGGATAAGCACTCCCATTCTGCCCCAGTGTCCAGCTGAACCATTTCTGCTGCTCCAAGGACAAAACCTGGCCCTGCCATTTAGGATTGCTGTGACTGTCCATGAGGCAGCAGTGCCCTGGGGCTGAGAAGGTCAGTGGTGCCCTGAGGTGCATTGGGAAGAGCAGTGCCTGCAGGTCAGGGAGTGACCCTGCCCCTCTGCCCAGCCCTGTGTGACACATCTGCAGAGCTGTGTCCAGCTCTGGGCTCCTCAGCACAGCAGGGACAGGGAGCTCCTGGGGCAGGGCCAGTGGAGGATGCAGAGATGATTGAGGGCCTGGAGCATCTCTGGCAGGGAAAGGCTGAGGGAGCTGGGGCTGTACAGCCTGGAGAGCAGCCCCAGCTGAGAGGGGCCCTCAGCCCTGGGTGTCCCTGTCTGCAGGGAGGGCTCCGAGCAGGGCCCAGGCTCTGCTCCGGGGGCCCAGCAATGGCACCAGAGCCACGGGCAGGGACTGATCCCAGGAGGTTCCACCTGGGCAGGAGGCAGAACTTCTGTCCTGGGCAGTGCCTGAGCACTGAACAGATTGTCCAGAGAGGGTGTGGAGTCTCCTCTCTGGGGATATTCCAGAACCAGCTGGACACAATCCTGTGCCCTGTGCTCTGGGATGGCCCTGCTGGAGCAGGGAGGTCAGACCAGCTGATCCACTGTGGTCCCTTCCAGCCTGAGCCATCCTGGAATTCTGAGATTCTGAGTGGGTAGTCGCTGGCCCAAGACAGAGCACAGACTGAAGTGTGCTACAATTCAGGATTGCAGAGCTCTCTTCCATGTCAGTTCAGAAGCACAACCCACACAAGGCAGGCATGATGTAGCCACGGCTGTTGCAAGGGGTTAAATACTCATCTGTCAGCAGCACCTCTGCTTGAGAGTGAGCTTGGCAAACACTCAAACCACCACAGAAGAATCACAGGTCACAAGATCCAGGCTCAGGAGTTGAAAACATTCTCAGCACTTCCCGAGCATCACATCTTGTAAGCAGCACAGGACACGGGCACCTGATACTGTCTGCATCCCTACACTCTCCTTTCTGCCAGCTCAGCATTCCCCACTATTGCACCTTTTAGATTTTGGGGGTTTTTTCAGACTGTGGTACATGATAAATGAAGAACAGGGACAGCTTTTGCAATTTTCCATCTTACAGTCTTAACAGCTCTTCCTAAATCCCCTGCAAAGCTTGGAAGAGGCACAAAGCACAAAATGACTGTCATCTTGCAGTGTAACTGGCTGCTTTATGATGTAATTGCCACTACTCACATTTTTCCCTGGGATAAGCTGTTGGCATTCCGGAAGAAAAGGGTAGATTCCTGAGCTTACTCATGAATTTCCTGCAGGCTAACCACATTCATAGAAAAAGACTCTGTAGATCCCCTGCTGTTATGTTATATTATTTTGTAGGCAAGCCTGTCAGCTCTTTCAATTAAAACTTTTGTTTTCTGATGGAAATCAGGCTTCCAAATTCACTTCCTTTTATTACAAATACTACTCTTTATTATTTCAAAGTTATTCCAGTATACTCATTATCACAGCATCATTACATATTACTCTTCAGGAACTAGTTTTAAACCATTCAGTGGCATCCAGATTTTTAGCTGACATAATATGGGATGTATCAAGGATGGCAACATTCAGTGCTGCTGTTCAGTGACTCAATGCATGACAGAGGTCTGAGAATTGACATTTGTTTGACACATCACATTTCCTTCAGCTACTGTGCCTCTTACTACCTTCAGCTGCTACCTCTGCCTTGTATTTTCAAATCCAAGACTACTGCAAAATGAACTTCATTTGTGCAATAAACAGAGCACCTGTCTGGCACCTGTTTTAAGCATTTACCACTGTCAGTGAAGCTGCCTGAGCTACGGAGAAAAACAAAAATACCCCTTCAGATTGCAAAAGAAAAGAGCCTTCAGAAGTCTGCTTAATCAGTGTAATCTGGCAAAGTGCTGCATCCTGGAACAGATCCTGCTCTTCAGTAGTAGAGAACAGAGACAGTTTTTCAAAGCTATGGACATTCATACCACAAACAACATGTTACAGCATTTTCACCATGATCAAACACAAAAGAAAAGCCAGACTTACCTCTGGGTGAGGCTTTTTGGATCATCCCATGTGTGAGCTGCAGAGGTGAAAGGAGAGGCATGTGGAAAAGCAGGACAGGGACTAATCAGAACAGGCACCCAGCAGTCAGCACTTGCAAAATGGCTACAGGAAGACTGGAGCAATTCAGCTCTGCAAGACTTAAAGGGACAGATTTCCACAAGCACACTGGGGCAAAAGCCTCTGGAAGAGCACAATTCCCCACTGGGAGAAGGCAGGCCCTGGTCCTGGAAATATTGAAGCATGTCTTTAAGCATGTGTGAACTGCTGTGGACTTCAGTCTGTGCAGCCCTGCACAAGCCTGCAGGACTGGATTTACTGATGTACACAAAGTTACCCAGGGAGGGGATGCTCCAGCAGAGTGCTTGTTACAGCTCCATCACAGAAGGAGTGAGGTGCCATCACTGCTGAGTTACTCTGAAGAGTGCTAAGACACATTCCAGAAGTCCAGACAGGAAAGAAAATAAAATAATCAAAATGCGCCTTAAAGAAAATCTCAAGTCGTTGCAACAAACGTTGCTCATGTATTCACCCTGTTTGTTTTTTCATCATGATACCCACAATAGCTGCCCATCTAATTGAAACATTTCCTAAGCACTTTGAACTGCTCAAAACAAGTGAAAATAACCCCAGTTACAGGTTTACAGCTCCCCTGTCCTCTATGGCTGAATTACTGTCTCAAATATTTTACAGTGAGAGCAGAAACATTCCAATGACAGGGCACAGGAGATTGTGAAAACACCAAATCAGTATCAGTGGGATTCAAAAGAGAGTTTCCCCTTTGCTTTGCAGCCCAAGGTTGTCACAGCATGGCTGCATAGGACAACTGGAGCCTCTATGGTGTCCCCAGACCTTTGTCCACCACAGAGGCCCCCAAAACAACACATATGATGAACCTTTTCAGTCATGAGAGGTGGCATGATGACTTTGGGACAGTCAAGAGGGGATTTCTGCAGTTATGGGATATGAATAGACAACACATTTGGATTCAGGCTTGGTCTGAAGCAGCTCTTCTGCATCATAGAATCATAGAATCACAGAATCAATGACCCATAAAATCATAAAATGATTTGGAGTGGCTTGGGTTGGAAGGGACCATCTTGTTCCAACCTTCCTGGAAAAAAATAAAGATATGGTGTTGTTGATGGGATTTATTTGCTCATATTGGGTCACGTCACCAGTTAAATGCTGAAAGAATTGAAACCCTGGGGGTTTTTTTCATATTTTCCCCTGTGATTAGAAGCTAATCTTAGCTGTTTTCCCAATGCCTACATTTTCCTCCTGACATTGAGTTTACTCTATGCTCTGCTCATGTTTCCACAAATATGAAATCAACATTAGGGTCAATATTGGAGATATTTTACTTTGTAAAACTTCATTAAATTCATATCACCAAATAAAGCCCTGTGTATGCAATAACTCAGACTTGCACACAACCCATAAACCACTCATCTTTGATTGCCTCCAGACACAGGGAGCTGTGACCTTCTCAAACATCTTAGCACCAGAGGAATTGCCCTGCAGGTTTCATCTGCTGCAGGATGTTTCAGGAAACGTGGTGGGGTTTTTTCCCCATTAATTGAAGTGTTCTGAAAATGTCATGAGACTCATTCTGCTCCTGCTGTAAGCACTAATTTGTTCTGTGCCAGTCATCTCAGTGAGGGTGACACCAGACCCCAGTTCTCCCTGCTTAGTGAAAGTAGTTTCCACTCCATGTTTTGTGTGAGTTGTAGCTTTTTTACAGAGTTAATGCGTAATTATGTATATGTATATTTTATATTTTTATTGTATATGTATATTTTTACATGTTAATATGTGATTACGTATATATTACATTAATGTACTCATGACTGATTACATGCTATTGACATGCCATGAAAGCTTGCCAGGGGCAACTTAACATTGGGTTCTTAGTGAATATCTGGGCCTGAATCTGATTTTTCTTATACTACATTCATACTGGAGCAGCAGCAATGTTGGAGTGAGATTAGAAGGGATCTATGGGCTGAATTCTACACCCAGAACAGCCATAAGGAAAATCAGGTGGAGTGATGGATGTTGAACATATGGCTGGAACCTGAATTTTGCATTTAATATTATGCATTTCAAACATTACTAAGAGGGCAAGCATTCATGGATTCTGTAATCAATAATGGGGCTAAGTTTATCATCTCAAGACTTAATAACAGAAATTCAAAGGCAATCATGTAAGGGGACTTCTTTATACCCTGCCATTAAAAAAAATGTTCCTTGTAAGGCATTAGTACAGGTGAGAAGATTTTACTATGCAGGAATAAGAAAATCAGACAGGAAATGTTCCAGTGATTGTTTTAAATATCTCTGGGTGAGGTAGCAGATAAACAGGGCTATGGAACTTCAGAGAATTTGAAACCTTTTGCTTTCTGAGCCAGACTGCCTTTTCCACAGACACACTCCTTAAAAAATTAGGTACCAAAATATTTATTGGTTGGAAAGGGAAAAAGTTTTAAAATAGTTTTCTTCATTGCTTTAACATGAAGCAGCTCACAGTGTGTTTGTGTTCCTGGACATGAGGGCCGATTAAGATTATTCCATGCTTTGATAGAACAAGTCCCTTTATAGCCTGCTTTAATGTTTGGTTTCATTGTGTAAAATCTGCATTTTTGCTCCCTTCAATATGTGTAGACAATTTGGGTTTTTTACTGTATTGGAGCTTAAAAATTCATCTTTTTTCTGTATCAAATGCTGTCATATGCCACATTAGGAGATATGACACACAATAATGATCCCTGGTGTGCAACTTCCTGCAGCCAGGGATGTGTCCAACAAGGCTCTGCACACAATGGATGAGCTCTTTAGCATACAGTTGTCTGGTTTAGATGATGTGAAATTGCCTCTTCACTGATTTGCAGAGGTAAAATAGGTTTCTGTAAAGGCTGTTGGCTGAAAAGCAGCCTGATAAGGAAGGAGATAAAGTAGCTGGCAGCAGAAACCTGTAAAAATTGTGAAAGGAAAAGCGAGGAAGCAAAAGAAGCACTGATGGAGGAAAAAAGAGGCAAAGGAAGAGATTTCCTGTCTAGAGAAGACAATAGTCACTTGCTTGAGAAAGCAGAGAGGAGCAGACAACAGCAGGAGAAATGTTTCCAGGAGTTCTCATAGAAATGGAACACAGAGTTTTCTTTGGCAAGTGAATTTGCTGCAAAAGCCAAATGTCTTCAGAAACAGCTTATCCTCTGGTAGCTGTCTTTTGCTTAACCTCCCCCAAAAAAGCATCTGTAAAGCACAGTGAGGCATGAAGCCATTCCAAGTGCAATCAGTTAGATAAGGCAGCGTCCATTCCGGCCCAGCCACTTGTTCTAACAAACTTGGTCATTCCAAGCTCTGTGCAGGAGAAACTCCTGGCTGCCTCCTGCATGGCAGGGCATCATGGACTGGCTGCTCACCCACAGCCCAAGTGGTTTAGCAAGAGTTCAGCCTAGCTGCAGAGCCCAAAGGGAAAGCCCAGCTCTCAGATCTGCAGGGCTGACCTCAGAGCCCCACATCTATGAATGCTGGGAGAAAGGAAGAAAGCATCAGGTGGAGAAGCAGCAGTTCCCCACAAGCAGTTTGCCCACATGCATGCTACACCTGATGTTTGGTGGGAGGAGAGAAGAGGCTGAGGTACAAGAAAACATCATTCTCTAGAGTTTCACTCCATAGGAGTTTTCTTTCAAGGGCATACATCAAAGTTCCCAATAATTTGCATTTTAAATCCATCCCATACAACGATCTGATAGAAGAGAAAAGTCTCTGGGGGCACACACTGGCTCATGAGAGTAAATTAATAAATGGCACAGAGCTTATACGCTGCTGGATCTGTTCTTGTTTGTCAGCTGCCAGCCACACATGCAATTAGGAAAATTCAAGTCCCGTTGAGGCCTGGACATTGGTTTACCAATCTGGCACCAACCTCCCTGCTGTCAGGTTTTAGTTGACAAATAGTCCCAGTTTTGGAGTGACTCAAACATTTTATCTCTCATATGTTTTAAATAAATTAGGAAAGGCATGTGCAACAACAACAAAAAATATACCAGAATAGTTTCATTATTACCTAAATGGACTGGGGTCAGAGTCATGTATTCTATTTAATCCAACACTAAGGTATGATTTCAAGAGCAGAGGTGGAAAAAAACAAGAGTCATTTGAACCAAGATTCTAAGACTCTGCTTATAAGAAGACTTAGCCAAGTGTTTAGCTTCTCACAGTGTAAAACCAATGTGTGGCAACACTGTTCATGGGTTTGAAATGATATCTGGGGATCTGGTAGAGTACAAGCCCCCATTTTTTACTTGAAATGGAATTTCTTAAAAAGAGCTTCACATGTTGACCCATGTCATATAAAAATAAAAAATCATAAAAATCATATAGAATCATCATAGAGTCACAAAATGGTTTGGATTGGATGGGACCTTGAAGATCATCTTCTTCCAACCCCCTTAAGCAGGGACATTTTCCACTATCCCAGGTTGCTCAGAGCCCCATCCATCCTGGCCTGGAACACTTCCAGGGATGGGGCAGCCACAGCTTCTCTGGCAATCTGTGCCAGGGCCTCACCACCCTCACAGGGAACAATTTCTTCCTATTATATAATTCCACCTCACTCACTGTCAGTTTGAAGCCATTGTCCCTTATCCTGTCACTCCAGGCCCTTGTCAAAGTCTCTCTCCAAAATAAAGTACATAATTTTGGGAGGAATCCTATAGCCCCATAAGGAGTGGAAGAAGTTTTTTTTTATAAAAGATGGACAATAAATAGCAATCTCCTTATTTTCACAAGTATTATACCTTTCTATGAAATGGAGGTGTGTGAAATTAGTTCTACTTTTTGTAAGTTACCATTTCATGTCTGTTTTATTTCCCCTCTTTTGTCTTAGTCTTGTTCATCTCTATTATAAGGATTTTTTTTTCAAATATGAAACAAAAGGATTTATGCTTTCTTTAAGGATGGAAATCTATGGAAGCTTGACATTTATTGCAAGGGGGGCTAGGAGTTCACCTGGAATCTATTTGTTTATTTATTTATTTATTTATTTATTTATATGAATTTAGATATGCCTGGCATTTCATGGGAAAGGGCTGGTGGTTTCCCTGTCAGACAGCCAGGGAGCCAGCTCAGGATCACCACGCCTCAGAAAGGCCACTTTTCTCCCTCCCCACCATGTGCACACTTATCAGTACAGAAGATGCATTCCCACTTTGCCTATTCCAACTCTCAGCACTCCTCTTTGACTCCTTTTCCCCTTTCCCCAGGGGATTTATAAAACAACCATGACCATAATCACACATGAACTTTGCTTTTGGATACCTCTGTTTCCAATGCATGACATGGTTTTGGTGGATATTAATAGTGTAATAGGAACAACTCCCTGTAACATCATTGTGGACAGGTTTATTTGTTCAGCAGAGAGTGAGTGTTCAGCTCCTTCTGATTGTGCTCAGAACTGCCAAAATCATTCCAAAAATAAGAGGTCCTAAGCATCTATAGGTGCTTTTAAGGTGAAGTTACTCTGTCAAGGCTTTCAATCAAAGTTCTGCTTAATATCCTTTGCTTTCTGCCTTTTGGGAGTCAAAACAAATATTTTGGGCTGAGAAGCAAAAAATGAGTGTGTAAATCTTGGATGACCAGGACAGGTCCAGACAGCTTGGAAGTCAATGGAAAAACTCCCCCTGGCTTTGATAAGGTAGAGGTGTAGCTGCGAGCCAAGGAAGAGCACGAAGGACTGCCATGACAGTTCCTGCCTTCAGAGATGATAAAGGCATTTCTGCAGGGCTTTTGGCTTTCCTGCTTCATTTAAGAGTCTATATTTGGCAATGGAAAATAGCCCTATTTAGAGAATTTTGTAAACAACGTTTGTTATAGGCAATGAATTTTTTCCATTGCCTATATATAGTTATCTGAAGTTCTGATATGTTCAGGTCAAGAGACAAGAAGTAATTTAATTTTCCTTAGGTTTCATGCCACATTGAGCTGTTTTAACTGACCACGGAGAAGCAGTTGTACTCTGTGAGCCATTTTAATGTGTGTGTCCCCAGAGCACTTTTGGGCACATCTGATTTGCCAAGGTCACATCATTTGTCATCAAATAGCCCCAGGCACTCTGAGGGACAACCTGTGCAATTCCACATCTCAAATGAGCTGGGTACAGCCCCATGAGTTGTTGATTCTCTGTTAGGAAAGGCATCACAGGGACAGCCAGACAGGCTGTAAACTCTTGGAATACACAATGTTTCTCTTCTGTTCAGTAGTAGCACCTTAAACCTCAGAGTCCAAACTAAAATCCAGGGTATTAGGCACTCCACAAACATAAGACTTTGATTCATTAAATGGAAAAGACTCAAGGTGGCAGCAAAGTAATTAAACATTTCCACACCATTTTATTGAATTATGAAACTCATTGTGTAAGACATCACTGAGGCAAAAATCATATGTATTCAGATAATAAAACTATTTATGGGGGCTTTTGTTTCCATCCAGTAACTGATGAAGTACATACAGGTTTCAACCAGAATGTGAAAACTGGGGTTCCTTATTCCTCTCCTGTTCCTTACTCCTCTTCCCACCCCAAAAGTATCCCAATGGAAGGGCCACAGGCAATAGGGTCAGAGCAATGAGGAGAGGAGGCAGTGAAGGGAAAATAGTGTTACTCTTCATAATTCTGTATAAATTTTCAGAAGAAACAATATTTATTAAACAGTAATTAATAAAATAATGTTGTGAGCCACAGAGAGTGACAACGTTTTTCACAGCATCATAGAATGCACTGTGTTGGAAGGGACCAACAAGGATCCTTGAATTTCAAGTCCTGGCCCTGCACAGGACACCTGCAGGATAAAGATGGGGAATATCTCCTGAAGTAGAGAATCTTAAGATTTTTTTAAAGTCAAATGCCCCAGGTGCTAAACACATCATGGCAGCTTCCCAAGAGCAAAATGCATTTAAATTTTTCCTCTCATCCTTTACCTGTCCTGCTTTTTATGCCAAGTTTTTTGAGACTTTCTGAGTTTCTTTAGCTGAGTTTCTTTCATGATTTGCACCTGAATTTGCTGGAATTTCAGGGATTATGGAATTGCATCATTTGGAGACTAGTATTAAAAGTTAATTGTAGTATTATTATTGTATTGTTTGCTAAGGTCAAAGATATTCAGTTAGCCAATAAATCAATAGTTTCATTTACAGTGACCCATGATGCTGATAACCTCCTCTATCACATGCCAAGGCCCAGCTGTGGCAAACACTTTCAAGGAGAAATTCAAGATGTTCTTGTTTCTTCCTAATTCTCCTCCGTGTGTTGCTCCGGGCATTGCGTGTGTAGGAGATGTCAGGATTTGCTATTTCCTCTCTTGCCTAACTCTGTGGTGCTTTTAAGGTTTACTTAAGGACATGCTGACCAGTTAGAAAAGATTGTTTGAGTTAAATTTTGTCAAGGTGCCCAGAGTCTTCCAGAGCAGTGGGTGCTGGGAAGGGGGGACAGAGAAAGGGACACTTATTATTTGCATGTGCACTCCCACAGCTCCTCTCTGTCGTGCCTCCCTTCCATCTTTCATGTCTGAAATGGGCCCACATATTCCTGGAATTAGCTCAGATCCTTTGGACATGAGGCTTTGGGGTGGGCAAATAACTTGGGCTGAAAACATCATTGAGCTCTCAACCATGTGTAAACATGGAGGATCCCACCATTGGCTGGGATGATCTCCAGTTTGTCCTGAATTCTCTGCATCTTGCAGGTTGTTCTTGGGAACTATCCATTGCTCCCACATGTGAACTATCCAACCTCCTGGACTTGTCTAGGGATCAGAAATGTGCTGTATTTTTGCTGCAGCATCAAGCAGTCAGAGCAGCCTCTTGCCTGAAGATGCACACAGATCCATCTACATCGAACTTCTAGAACAGCACACTTTAAATATAATAATGATCACCTCAGTGGGATCCTGGGGCAATCACCAGGATCACAGAATTGTCCCTGGCTTGAGCTGGTGTGGCATAGAAAAAGTAAAGGCAATCAAACTGCAATTTCTTGTAAAGACTGAGTATGAATCTCTGACCACCTGGAAGAGACAATAATGAATCCTCTAGAAATCCTGGCCAAGGCAGCGCATTGAGGCAAGGGGGATGTGCCTGCCTCATTCTTCCCAGCACAGGCAAGTAAACGCCATTATTTTTCCTCTAGAAATTGTAGTGGAAACACCCCAAATTACTACTTCTAGCTCATGCCTTCAGCAGGTGAAAAGCAGCAGTAATGGGAGCAGCAAAGTAGGAGTGAATTTCTGATAGAGCAGTGACAAGATGGATGAACTTTTCCCAGACATGTTTCACCTCCTAGCTCAGTTCCCACCCATGAAGTGGGAAAAGGATGATGTACAGTTGAGAAGAGCTGTGGTAAATCTGGCCATGGCTACGTGGCTGCTGAGGACAGGGCCTGGCACGAGCATCAGCTGATCCTTTGGAAGCCAATTCTCGCTGTCTCCAAAAGAAGACATCAAGAGAGATGAGAAACTCCTGCTTCCCTTTATCAGGCAATTCAGTGACACTAAAAATCCTTTAACACTGAGAAGGGCTGCAGCTCTGGACAGGTTTAAAAAAAAGATGAAAGCAGGCACAGCCACATGGAAACACAAATGACATCCGTTCAGAATTAGCTCTGCCCCTTTTATCTTCCTAAGAAGCCACTCTGAACTCCAACCTTTGGATTCTCTTGAGGCATTAGCTTTTCATTAGGAATGACTGGCTGATCACATTATGACAGACAAATGATGGGCAGCAGGAGGGTTTACCAACTGCCTTGCACTCCCACAGTCACTGAGGGGGAAATCTAATGAGCAAATAACCTGCTGCAACTTTCTACATATTTCCTGTAATTGAGAACTCTTCTGTACTTTGTCTGGAATGCAGATGCCTGTCAGTCACGGGGTCATAAATAGGATTAGGGTCTGTTTCTGAAAAGGCAGGCAACCAGCTTTCGATGCTCCGTTGAAAATACAGATGTTTTCTGGCTGCATGGCTGTTAGGCAGTGGGATCTCCACCTCTGTTTAAGCAGGCTTGGCTGATGGCTCTGCCCTGAGGCCCCAGGCTCACAACTGGTGCAGATCTCATCAGGAGTCCTGATCCCTACTAATTTTTGCCTTTGCAATCAGCTGCAAGATACAGGCATTAAAAACACCCTGAGAAATCTGATAAAATAATATAGTCTTCTGAGAATTTTCACCTCCTCAATCCCAGCTATAGCTGCTGTGTGTGACACAAATGTCTGAAAAATAAAATTTGCCAATATTTAGTTAGATTTCTTAGTGGCACTGACCAATACATTCATTTCAGCAGTGCAGTAAAAAAATAAAAGAAAGATGTTTATCAAAAAAAAGGGGGCATTTTGGTTTGAGGTTTTGTGTGTGTTTAGGGATTGTTGTTGGTTTTTTNTGATGCAGTCTAATTACAGGCTGAATTGCTTGTGCAGGGTCTGTGAAACTTGTATAACTTTTACCAAATGACCACTTATGGAAACCAGTATGTTCTGCCTCTCAGCTTTGCTGTTTTTCTGCTTGTCCCTGCACATGCTTGTCCCTGCACATCCACATCTATAGTAGAACTTATTTCTCTTGTCAGTAGAAGCTGTACCTCCTGTTAGGAAATCTTGTTTTAGGGATGTCATGAAAGAGCTTTAAGATACCCATTAGGATGATGGCTGGTAAGCCACTTCATAAGCATGCTGAAACAATCCTTCCCCCAAAAAGCACTTACAGCCTCAACAGCCAGGATACAAAAAGTGTAGATAGGATGGGAGCTGCTGCAGTGAGGCAACTTCCTCAAGGTCACAGAGGAGATCAGACCAGGAATAAAACCTCCACCTCCCACGCCTCTCTGCTGGGCTCAACTTTTATTTAGTATAAAGAAGCCAGTGTTGAAGTTTATTGGTTTCATCCAAGGCAAATTCCACTGGATCTCACCATAATGGAGGCAGGGAGAGGGGAGAGATCCAGTTTAATCAGTTTACCAAAGTTTGCAAAACCTTTGCATGGAATGCAGCTGAGTATAAAACCATTCAATTCCAGCAGCTTTGTCAGGATATGCAAACCAGATGGAAGTCTATGTATTGTATGGTTAAATGTGCTCTAGATGGGCAGGGAGCCATCACCAAAATCACCCAAAGCAATGATATGAGAGAGATCATTGTCTCCTGTTCATCTCTGCTAAGGTCACAAAAGCCTCCACAGAGATAAGGGGATGTGGTCAGTGCCCTGGGAGGCTGACACCCTAATTGCAGCCAGAACAAAGGGCCAGGGGATAAAGCACGAGGCAGGGTAAGGGAATGACACGGGGTGATGAGGATGAGGCCACAAGGTTACTCAGCAGAGTGGTGATGAACAAGGCTGCCCGTGTCTCCTGCTAGCACTGGACTGATCCTGCTACAGACAAGGTTCTGCCTCTTTGGGGGTAGCATTGTGAAGTGACCATACCCAAATGCACCCTTTGTCACAGGACACAGAAAAATGCTTCAGAGGAATGGCTCATTCTGCTGAACAGCGCTCCTGTATTCTGAGATGACTGCCTGTCTCCGAGTCCCAGCCAAATCCCTCTGTCTCACACACAGATATGTATTGCATTTACAGCAAAAAAAGTAGATTCTACTTAACTTCCAGCCCTGCTTGTGGATTTTATTTCCAAACAGCTTATCACCCTCAGCACAAACTCATATAGTTAGGTAAAATATAACTAACCATGTTGAGGTGGCAGCTGAGAGAGGACATGGGTATTACCGTGAACTTACCCTTGTTTTCCCCTTGTTACATTTTAGATTATGAAACATAAACCTATTCAAATTTTGGCATCTGAGATACTTGGATGAGTTTTACCTTGAAAGGAAAGAACAGACTTGCAAAGAAAAGTTTGCTGACTTTTCTCCTCATACTGGCCTTTTGCAATGTCTGATGCAGCATCATTCAAACTGCCACGGTTTGTCCTACAGGTAAGCTAAAAATTCTACCAAGGATGCACCAATCAGAAAAACCCTCATTTAGTTCAATGTGGTGATTCTCTGTCTTCCCCTAACATTTCATTTCCCTCAGCAACATCCTTGATCAATGAATTCCACTCGTCATGCACATTCAAACAGAAAAAAGGGAATATTAAATTAGTACAGGACATTAAGTACTTAATGTGAAGGGACTTTTCTCACCAATAGGTGTTTCAACACACAATTAACAGCAACAAAGGTCTAAAACATATCCAGGAATGATTTTTGTGTTGCCAGTAGCAGAATGGGATTGACATTTCAACACCTCAGCTTTGATACTTCTCTCAAGGCAGGCAGAAGATCACGACCAGTCCCATCTTCAGAAGTGCCAGTTCTCATTGCCAGGTTCTCAAATTTCCCCAAATCTCAACTTTTTTTTCTTTCCTTTGCCCATGTGGATTCCCACAGCCATGAAGACACTGAGAGTCTGTTACTTTGGGTCTGCCAAAGCTCAATTTTTATCTCTTGGGTTAAAGCACATGTGGAGCAAATAGATGCCATATTTGTCCAGACACTTTGTGACCACAGTAGCACCTAGAGATAATGACTGATAAGTGTATAAAAATATTCAGATGCCTAGGCTGTTTTCTAAGGAGATTTTTGGACAATCATTAAAATTCCTCCTTCTATCTCTGCTGCAAAGCCGGATTTGCTGCAAGAGAATCAGCCTCACAGAGAAACAGTTTTCACCATTCCCATATATTTCACATCCCCTGTTGTGTTAGGTCTCAAATCCCCAATCTTCCAGGGCTTTTCTCCTTTTTGCTTTCTCCCACCTCCCACATTTTCTTTTCTCTTTCTTCCTGTGGCAGAAGCATTCTGTAACTTCTAGCCTGCAAGGCAGTAAAATTCAGCTTGGGTCAGCATTGCCAAGAAGCTCTCAGCTGACTCAAACTGGAAAATGCCATTTTAAGCACTGTTGTGCAAAAAGGAGAGACCAATATTCAATTGTGTTGCCTTATGTACTTATCTCTGTCCATTTGTGCTCACCAAGCAGAGCTGAGCTCTCTCCCAGCTGTCCCCACAGAAAGGCACAGGTCTCCCACAGGACTTGTGACAAATCAGACAGACCCATGAGGATCTGTCCAACAGCCCAGAACACCTCTGGGCAGCAGGACTTGTTCGTATGGGGATGAGTGAAAGGATCCTCAGGTGATTCTCCTCACTTCTCATAACAGCAAGGTGTGAGCCTGTGCTTGCCATGCCAATGGCAAGATATAAAGATATAAACCACAGGGCACAGGAGGAGCCCTGGAGAAAGAGTCCTTTAGAAGAGATTCTTTGTTTATTTGTGTCACATAGAGAATAGAAATTTAGTGACTCAACCACCAACAGGGATGGGCCAAGGTAAAAATTGGTAGTAGTCACCAAAGCTGTGTCATGAAAGTACATGAAAGAGTCTGTGAGGACAAAGGGGGAATTAACAATTTATGTGTTGGAATAGGAACAGGACCCAGGGGCAGTGCAGCTCTTTCAGCAGTCCTGAATGTGTTCATGAACTGTCTGTACCAAGAGACTGGCAAATATTTAATGGGTTAAGTCTCCAGAGGACTGAAGGTGACACAGACCCCTCGCTGTGTTTCTTGGCCTCCAGGCAACACATTTTCAGAATCAGAAGTTCTGCCTGATGTCAGCCCTGCTTAGCTGCAGACACAGTTAGAATCTCTTTTACAAGGCTTTCCTGAATGTGAGCATGCACACTGACAGGGGATGACTCCCACATTTTCAGCTTTCCTACCTGTGAAACTTCTGGAGACCCCCACTACTCATCTAGAAGCACCTGGGACATCAATGACATCAGTGCTGATGCTCAAGAACAGCTGGAGTGTCTTCAGGGAGCTGGGTGTTCTCTGTCATCTCAGTGCCATGAGGAAAATGTGTCCATCCACAGACCCCTCAATGAGCAGTGATCACTCTAGGGCTCTATAATCATTTTGGAGAATAATTCTCCCCTCTAGAGGAAGAGACCATCCAAAAATCACAGAGCAGCCCAAGCACAATATGCCATTTTTCACATTACCAGAGGGAAAACAGGGAAGACAGATCACAGGCTGATTCTGTCATGCTTCTTTCTAGTCACGGGAGCTAGGGGAAATACATTCTTATTGCATTAAAGAAGCACACTGCTTGTGCTCCAGTGCAAAATGGGACTGACACTAGAGGACTGCTTTACTAACATAGTTTGTGCCTCTCCCTCTTTCCTTCTGCTGTTCCCAAATCAACACTGAGTTGAAATTATTTAATGTTCCCAATATCTGTGTGCTTCCATTCGGAGCTGGCTAGGATTCTTGCACCCAGGATTGCACCATATTATTGTACCTACAATTTCCTATAAGGGAAAAAATCACAACCCTATTTTCTTTTTCAGTAATCCCAAAAGCTTCTCAGCTGTAAATTCATGCAAGGACTTTGTTTGCTTATGAGCACAACACACTCCTAGCTAAAGATCACTGCTGCCAGAGAAAAAGTGAAAAATTTATCCAAAAGTGGGAGTATCACTTGGGGAACTCCACTTCACTGGCACTCCACTTCACAATGTAAACATTGAAGACTTTTGAAACAAGTAGTTTTGGGAAAGGCTGAATGAGCTCCTGATAGGTAAAATGGGCTGATAAAAAGCACAGTGTCCCACAGAGATGAGCTTTATAGAAGGATATTGTTTACCAGCTTCTGGAAAATCCAAAACCTATGGTCATTCTAACTGTCCACCTGGCCAAGTATTCTTTTGACCACTCAAAAAAGATAAAATAATATAAAATTGCAGCAAAAGATACTGTGTTGTCCATGCCTTACATCGAAGAAAGCACACTTGGCAGAGCACTCACACCATTTTCCTAACCGGAATTCTGGTGGATCTGCAGTTAAGCACTCTCAAGTGGATGAAAATTGGATGAAGTACTACAAGTAATGGGCAAAAAAATATATCTGGCTCTGTTTCAAGCTGAGAAGCAGCCTGTAATTATCCACCAGAAAGGAACCAGTGTTCATCTAATTCTCTGATTAATTAAATGTAACACACATTAATATTTTCTGTCCACTTAGCATGCAGTTAGATTTTGATCTTGCCTACAGGATTTCCCACATCTGCACCACTGCCTTTTGTTTCCTTTTTGTCCCTGGCTACACTGAGAGCTGGTAAATTAGAGGTGAGGAGCAGCTCGAGAGACCCAGGCAGTTCTGTACCAGTCTGTGCTGGCCACCTGGCACCTGTTTCCCTCCTTAGTTTCAACTTGGGTCACTTTACAGAGCAATAATCTGCCTGTATCTGGGGGAGGCTGCTGCTGGTGGGTGGCTGGGAGGACAAGACTGTAACTCAGGAGGACAAAATCTTGCAGTTGTTTGAAGGATGGAAGGCCAGGCCTTTATCCTGCTTCAAAGAGGATGGCTTTGAATGGAGACTCAACTTCTCATTCTAAATATTCCTTTGAACTGAGGAATGACAAGCATAGTCTGTTCCTAAAAATAACATCCTTTTATATTTATTTCTTTTTTAGTCCTGAAGAAATCTATTTCTGCCTGAGCCTGGTATCTCCTTCACTTTTTAGCATTGAAAAATCTATTATCAGAAACGCAGATTCGGGAAAGAAAAGATGGAATCAATCTCATTGAGATGAATTCCTGGATGAGTACCCCTACTGACTTTTTTTTACCTCCTTCATTTCTGCTCTGAGTTGAAGGCAATGTCCCCATGGTCTCTCTTTTTCACTGCCCTCTGGTTCATGGTGAAGATGGGAGAAGTACAGGAGAATTTTGGGAGGAAACTAACCTGGAAGAGCAGAATGGAACCCTGAAATGTGAAAGGTATCCCTTTCCATGGCAGGGGTTTGGAACAAGATGACCTTCAAGGTCCCTTTCAACCCAAACCATTTTCCTCAGAAACTATGAGGAGTTTCTGACTGCAGAAGGAAAATGCTGAAAATGGCCTATTTAGAAAAGTGTTCTATGGAAATGACTTGATTAATGTGTTAATAGCAACTAAATATATATACATATATATATATATATATATATATGATAACAGCTTTCAAATGCTTCAAGCATTTTTGTGTTATTGCAAAATTGGCAGCTTCTGTGGTATCTGAATGTTCTCAATGGCCACATGGTCAAAATCTTGAAGCTCCAGTGCGTAATAAAATGTCATCCCCTTCACGAGCAGCTCTGCGTAAGCAAGGCCTATTTTTTTCTCATCTCTGTAGTATATTTTAAGAAAATATGATGGTTAATTGAAAATAGATATTTTTTCCATATGGCCTGGAACTCAGTTTTGGATAAACAGAAGACTGAACCGTCTGGAAACAACAGATGGCAGTGTTTTAAAGACGAAGAGATGAAAGCTTGGATAACCAGTGCTGGATGTCAGCAGGGACAGGATGAAGGCAGTGCACTTGCATCTGGGAATTCAGCTCTGCCATATTTCTGTGGGACAGACATGTGGTCCAAGGAGAGCCTGTTTTTAAAATGAAAAGCAGGAAAGTGAGCTACCTGTCATACTCCAGCAGCCAGACACAAGGTCTCCTGGTATTTAATTTCAATAGTATCAATTATGGCCATAAATAATGTCATCAGAGCAATTGGCAGATGAAGAAGGGTTTATACCACCAGTGCAAAAGCTTAACCTCTTTCTCTTATCTATTTTCTTAAAATCCTGGGAGAACCATTCTGAAGAGTACAGGGGTGGGAAATGTAAAAAGAACATGAAAAGTTTTGAATGCATCTGGTAACTGTGGTATGTAAAAAACAAATTAAATAAATAAACAAATAAATAACCTACCTCATCCCTTTAGAGGTACCACATTTTTCTCTGACTACTTACCGTGTTATATCACATATCTGCCATGCATTTAGTCATGATTAAGAGGCCTACTCCTGAAAGCTGAGATGAACATAGATCCATTTTTTACTCATTTGAGTAATATCTCCCATAGCAAAGGGAGATTTTGTCCTGATTTCTGTAGCAAGTTGTGTTAATATTGAAAGGAGATCCCAAGCCAGCACAAGGATTGGCTTGAATAACACTTCCTTCCATCACTGGTGAATAACACATCACTTCCAGCACCATTTCTGAATCATTTTTTGGTGGGGGATACCTAACACATTACAGAGAAACCTCTAAGTCAGAGAAGGAAACAATCAACCTTTAATATTTATCTCTGATAACCTATATTTAGTTTTGGACATGGAAGAATTCAACAAATTGTGCTGTCCCCCAGTGCCACCTACAGCAGCCCTGCCAGCCCACCTGCAAACACCCAGTTCTGCTGAGCAGGTAACACTCTCCAAATCCTTCCTTCAGATGCACTGACATCAGGATTCTGGGAATAACACAAGGCAGATGTGCAAAGGGGAAGAAAAAAAAAATCCCTGTGTGCCTTTTTGCACTTCCTTCATCTCAGTAATGTAGGATAGCTCTGTTTTTGCCTCAGCTGGGAAAGGCTGGCCACAAATTATCCTTTGAGTTTTGTCTCCCTTGGCAGAGGCAGAAACAAAGCTCTTGTGTTAGTAGTATTTTATTGCTGTTTTATTATTTGGGTTTCACCTTTTTTTTCCTCTTCTTTTTTTTTTTGTTTTTCCTTTTTTTTTCCCTTTTTTTTTTTTTTTTTTTTTTTTTTTTTTTTTTTTTTTTTTTAATGCATGGCTTTTTTGATTGTTACAGTGGGTTTATGACAATTTTTTTTCATGTGTTGCTGATGTAAGTTCCCACAGCTCCTCCCAGCTTCACATAGCTTTGAGTCTGGAAATTGCACAAACCCAAGCACATACTAAAAAAATCATCCTTCCTGAACAGTGCTGGGAAATTCAGGTTTACTGTTACTAGCAAACTGTACTGTGGATAGAGTACAAATTTTGTGTTTTAATAGAAACTTGTGTACAGTGTCATATCAGAGCCTCTTCTGCATTTAATGTTCACCATGTGCCACAACAGGCATTTAAATCTCACCTTTTGTGTGTTGTTTTGTCTCCTTTCCAGAGCTGGAGTTGTCTGTCAGAGCTCCCTGAAGTTTCCCTGGGTTTTACACAGGAAGGGAGCAGGAGTAGATGGGGAATGTGCCTCAGCAGTGACAGCACAGAACCTGGAACTTCTTACTGGATCTTGAAGGGTCTGCTCTCACCTCTGCTTTGGTGATTGGTGCCAGAGTCTGAGAGGGCAGAGCAGGTGGCTGCTCCAAGGGGGATGTCTGGCTCCACATCCACGGCTGCGCTGAGAACCCACATGTAGCTGCTGCAATGAAAACCCAGCAGGCTTTAGGAAACCCTTGGCAGCAGCACTGCAAGGGCAGGGGATCCCCTGGGCTGCCTGGATGGTTTGGCTGTGACTAATAGATTTTCCTGGGATCAGGTTAGAGATGTTAATTGTATCTCTGTTTAAAAGGAGCAGAAAAATCCCCCAGCAAGTGCAGACTTATTGCCAGTAGAGCTGAAACATCTAAAATTTTCGCCAGGAATCAAAGAGATGTTTCCTTTTTCCAACAGGTGAAATCAGCCCCTTGGGGTCAAAGGAGTCACACCACCAACAAAAAAAAGTCAATTGTACAACAAGGCAGGACCCAAACATCAAGATTTAGAGGGTAATGCTGCTCAAATAACACACAGACTTTGCTTGAGCATCCACTAAATCTCCCTTTATCCACTAATTGTGCAATTCATTCAAAAGAACAAGCAGATTGGTTTCATCTGTTGCATATTGTATGGGCCAAACCCCAGGAAAATATTTCCCTTGGCTCATCTCAAGAAAAACATTCACACACACTGTTTATTTTGATATTTTCAAATCCTACTTTTATCTTATGTTTAAGCTAGATATTCCTTCAAACTTGCTCTTCTGATTCCTTGTCCCTTTGGTATCACTTAATTAGACCTGGTGAGTAATTCAAAAGGAATTATTTATTTAACAAATCCCATCCTTTCCCATCATAAAGCATCTACAAGCAAAACACTTCTCTTTTTTCCCCCCAAGTTGGTGTTAATTAAAAATTATTTACAGACATTCAGAGCAGAATTCTTTGCCCTTGTCCTTCTTTGAGGTGCACCATCTCTGCAAGGATGTGCCATGTGGAGCAGTGATGCCTGAGTGGCTGACATGGGCAACTCTGTGACAGCTGGGAATGGAAAATGTTTATGTCCAGACACAGATTCTCTGCAAATATAGACTAATTAACAGTGCCACACATCTCTCTGCTCTAGGTTCCCTCACTGTTGTGCTTCCCCAGGCCCAGGCAGAGGTCCTGGTCCTGTGCAGCTCGGGAAGGGCTCTGTGAGGTTGTTTGTCCATGAGGTTGTTTGTCCAAGCAGTGGCAGGAGACAGCTGGAAAATGCTGTGTGAGCACAGCCTCCTGCTCCTCCTTCCTTCCCTGGCTCCAGCTCTCATCTCTTGTCCTCTTACTGGAGGGAGAGAAAGTGGAGAGGTGAGCTGGGTTTACCTCTCCCCGTCAGGTGTCCGATTACATCTTGGCCCTGCAGAGTATGAGTGGTGTGTACCTGAGCACACGCCTGGAGAGAGGGCTGGTAGGTGGGAACATCCCTGTCCTTTCCCTTGGCTGCCCTGTACCCCCTGCTCCAGACACACCTCAGCTCCCCCTCTGCTCCTGGCTGACCTGCTGCAGGACCAGCAGGGAACAGCAGACCTCCAGGGAACATCTGAGAAAAGGCTTCTTTTGCTGGACGCGAGTGAGTCATTGCTTTTGAACCTGATAAGGGAGAATTAATGGGTAGAAAAACTGGCAGATTTTTGTTTGGTTGGTTTGGTTTTTTGTTTGATTTGGTTTGTTTGTTGTTCTTTTTTTTTTAATCAAAAGAAAGAGAAACTAGGGAACCGTACAACCTGCAGCAGGAAGAACCAGTGCAGTCCATAATGCACTTCAGGCACAGATGCTCCCATACCAAAGTTGCTGAAAGGCTGACGTGACATTACAAACCACAGCTGGGCAGCCTACAACTGAGGCAGCCCCAGAAAAATGTCAAAGAAAGGAGGGGAATAAAAGAATGACCACAGCACCAACATGGATTTGCTGCTGGCCCTGGGATGGGAACCTCAGCACAGGAACCACCTATATACCTTCCACTAGCCCAGGCTGCTCAGAGCCCCATCCAGCCTGACCTTGGACACTGCCAGCAATGGAGCAGCCACAGCTTCTGTGAGCAACCTGTGCCAGGGCCTCCCCACCCTCACAGGGAAGAATTTCTTCCCAATATTCAATCTAAACCTGCTCTCTGTCAGTGTGAAGCAATTCCCCCTTGTCCTGTCACTACAGGTTCCTGTCAATAGTCTCTCTCCATCTTTCCTGTGGGCTCCCTTCAGGCACTGGGAAGGCCTTAGTTACACCACAGCAGGGGTTGGGTTGAGATTGTCTTTCAGGTCCCCTCCAACCCAAACCATTCCATGATTCCATGATTTCCACGATGTGTGTGCCCCATCCGAGTCACTGATCAGAGTCTGCCCAGCCACAGCTTCAAGGCAGCCTTGCAGGCAGGTGCCAGCACCAGCATCTCATCCCAGCCAGGTCCTACACATGGTAAACATGGACACACAGCCTCTGTCAAAAATGCCTTTCAAAAAGCAGGCACTTTTTAAGGAATTTAGCATCTTTGCAATAGTTTTCTTGGGGCTTGGGTGTTTTTTCCTATATGATTTTTAAAGGAAATTGACCACATATTTTCAGAATAACTTGTTCAGCCCAATTTTGGCAAAGGGACTCAGGAAATCACAGAGAGATGAAGCCGGGAAGCGAAGCCAAGCAAACCATTGCTGTCAAAAAACTCCTGTGGAAATTGCCTGTAAAATACCTGCCAGTGGGGGTGACCACACAGGGCTTGGAGATGGTCCCACAGGGCTGAGCCTCAGCTTTGGGAGTTAGGGAAGGAGCAAGAAGAAAAATATCTGACTTCCCCTGAGCCTGGAAGTGTGAGCAGAGGAGAGCAGTGCTCCCAGATGTTCCCTTTTCCCTTCAGCTGGGTGTCACAGATTTCCTGGGACGATGACGGGACGCAGACCCCGCGGATGTTGCTGCTTGTCTGCCGGAGGCGTCTGTGATAAATAGATCCAGTGAAAAAAAAAAAAAAAAACTAACTGATTTCAGCATGACCTCTTCTCATTCATTTCCACCAAAACAAGGGGGGCATGTTTTGGTGGTTGGTTTTATTTGTTTTTTTAGAAGATTTTATCTTTTTTAGAAGATACTAACTTGGGCAGAAGGGAAAATAAAAAGTGATAATAATTTAAAAAGTAATTTCATCCCAAATGAAGAGCTTAGCCTTCTTTTGGCTCCTGAGGTGCTGCGGTGTCCCCCAGGAGCTGGGGCTCAGCTGCTTTGTGCCTGTGCAGGGCACGTGATCCCTGCCATGACATACAAACTGATAATAAACAACACAACATGCAGCACATGCAGAGTCAGAGGACACAGGCAGTGAGAAATAAGAAGCTGGAGATCATATGGGAGATGTAAAACTTGTCTCTTTTAATACTTCTTCGCAGCATTAGCTTGTGCTGAAGGATTAAGCTGCCGTAATCTCCACTAAAGCCAAGAGAATAACAAGCCAGTTATAATTAATCTATTTTCTTGGCTTTGGAGAAAATCCCAAGTTGTTTTTCTTCAGCTACTAAGCCAATTCCAAGGAAAAACTCCTGTCAGTGTCAGTTAGGTGAAGAGTGTTCCTGACTGAACTTGAAGCCATGGACTAGCTTTCAGAATGCTTTCTCCTCTGATGCTTTGTAGCTTGTTCTGTGAACCTGTGTGCAGTTCATGTCCTGCCCCATGTTGGATGTGATGATTTTAAAGGTCCTTTCCACCCTAAACAATTCTATGGCTCAATACTCACCTCCTCTGATTGAGTGCCCTGGGTATGTGGCATTGCTTTCCTTCTGCCTTCTTCCTCCATCTACTGGAACAACTTTTACATGTCATTGGAATGAACAAAGTATGTTGGGGGTTTATTTAATATTCTTGTCAGAAAAAAAAAAAGAGACAAAAAAAAAGAAACTCCTTAATCCAGTCTTTACTGTTGATTTATTTTGGTTTTATAGCTAAGTCCACATTTTGTAAACTAAATCTTCCCCTTTTTCAGGCTCTTAATCAGTCCTGGCAGTAAGAATACAATTCTAGATCTAAATATCCTCACAGGGCTATGTCCTTACTGACCTCCTGTGTTTCCAAACTCTTATGAAAATATGTTGCTGTATCTCAAAAGATTAGATGTAGCAAAATAACAACAAAAACAAGTCAAAACCCTCTCCTAGCATCAGCAGAGGATGATTTGTTGGATTTAGTTGAGATTTGAGTTGTACAAGTCATATTTAGCTGTTGTGTTAAAAATAATGATCATTTGAAAAAAGCTTCATAATAGATGGGCGAAAAACTAAAAAACTAGGCACCAGAGGAAACCCTAAAACACATCTGTAAGACTGAATATAAGAATATTGTCATGTTTGTTTGTCCCTTATTTAAAGTGGCTACTAGAAAAGCTCTGGGAAAATAATCTTCTTAAGAATTAGCTCATTAGGAGAGGACTCTCTCTTTAAGTGCTGGGCAGAAAATGTTAGAAGATCTCTGTGTATTTATGCAAGGTTTTTGCTTGGATTTCTGCTGCCTTTTGTGCTTAAAGTGCATCAGGAAAGTCAGGAGTCACTCCAGAAACGGACTTTACCTTGTGGGGCAGATTCAGGTAGGGCTGTGATTTCTTCCTGTGATTTCTCTTTAAGGAGAGAACAGCAAAGAATGAGGCTGTGGACTGGAATAAGACACTGGGAGGCTCTGACATACCAGCAAAAATTGTGCAGAGCCCCTCATTATCCCCACAGTTTCATGGAGCTCCTCTCCTTGACCATTTCCACCTTCCTACCTAGCTTCCTTCTGGTCCTAAAGGCACAGCTTCCTCTGTCTTTCCCAAAAAGGCATGGTTCAGCTGGAGGGCTGCAGTAGCCTTTCCAAGCTGATGGATCACATTGCTCCCCTGTTAATTGCATCCCCGAAATTACTGAAATCAGACACTACAGTGTTAGATAACAGGGAGCCTGATATAAGGATTGAGATCTGTGACACAAACTGCACAGATTTAACCAGGTGGTGGATCAATATTCCTTATATATTTGAATTCAAGGATGATAGCTTTCAAAAGTGACTCACAGTTGTGTCTGCCTTAAGTCCTTCCCACATGGAAGCACAGTTCTGCAAATCAAGTTCACTAAAGCCAGCCCTAACACCAGGATGAATGCAGACAAAATTGGCCAGCCAGTTTTGGAGAGTGGTCCCATCTCTGGAAAATGCAGGGTCAAATCCCACACTGCTGCCAGTACACATTTTCCACAGTGGGACTCATTGAATGCCACAGCATTGGAGGTTTGCTGGGGATGCACATTTTTCCATTGCTATCCCAGTTTCTCTACCTAACTGGTTAAAAGCTGTACACAGAATTGAATAGAGAAAAAAACCCCTCAGCTCAATGGGATACTGAAGCCAAAATAAAGACTTCCACTGATTCCAGTGAGGTTTGAATCTGCCTTACCTCAGGTGGCCTCATTAGAGACACATCTAATCCTTTGATAGTAATCATTTTGCTCATTGAAGCTGTATCTGTGGAACCAGAAGTGTCTTGGAAACACTGTGAATAGAGGACTTGTTTTAAGTGAGAGTCCTAAGAATCAGGAAAAATGAAGCTGCAGGATTGTGTCAACAAGCAACTGAAAATACACGAAAATAAAAATATTTCATTAGATCATTATGCACAAATAAAGAGTATTATCAGTCTGTCTTGGCAGTTGTTGTGGAATCTGGTTGATTTTAACAATTCCCCTGGGGGTGGGAAAGAGGCAGCAAGGCACCCTGTTAATTAACGAAGCCATTAATAATTGAATAATCAATTAATAATTGAATACATTTGCAGATGATGGGTAAAGGATGGGAACTGCAGGGAATATTCAGAGTTTTGCTAGTACTGGGGGATTTAGGACAGATTAAAACACATTTATAAAAAAAACTCGTGCAGACCTTTTCTTGAAAACATATGCATGTGGTACATATAGACTCTGTACTAATTTTTCTGTTAAAAATATTCTTCAGCCTCCATTGTCTGCAGGCCTTTCAGATGAACCATGGACTGGTGACCCTTGCAAGGTAAGAACTGCTCAGGTGTAAATCCTCCTCCTCTCCTACCTTTAAATGCAATTCTACTGTTGTTCCTGAAATTTCGTGCTCCTGGACACACAAGACATCTCATCCAGTACAAGGTGTGCAGGAATTTACCTACAAAGAACAGCTCACAAACAAAACTCGTTTATATTTTCTTTTCAAAAGCAAAATAATTAGACCAGACAGGGAACAGAGAGACCATCTGTGGTTAATTAAAGGGTGAGACTGCAGAGCAGCAACAGATGTTACATTGCTGTAGTCAGAGGAGTTTATTGCTAACAGTGGTGAATATTGTGCATGGTGGACTGGGCATTTCCAACCAATTATTTAACAGGCAGACTTCCATAGAGGTCACCCTTTTCTTCTTGGAAAAAGGAAGGGTTTGAGTGTCATGAATATATCCTGAGATGAGGACTGAAAAGCCAGGGATACCCATCACAAAAAAAGCTATCTAGGGTTGATGATTAAAAAAGTGGGCAGGTCTGCATGAAGGAGACATGACAGAAAAGGCCAGCATTCCCACAACTTCACTTATTTCCTGAAAACCCCCTTTAAACCTAGAGATAAGCACAGTGAGAGGGTTCACATGGCTGTGTGGATCAGACAGATCCTCTAGCTGATGGCATTTGAGTATGGAGTGACTCTGCAGCAGGGAGCTCCTTCCAGCTGGGTCCATTCCTTCTTCTGAATAACTCCTCAAAGCTGTTTGACACTACCCTGCACCACCTGTCCCAGGGAGAAGTTGTGGTAAACAGAGCAGCAATCTCTGGAGTTTCTGCTGGACAGGTAAACACACCTCACATTGCCTGACCTGACAGAGTCACATCCAGCTGGTAAAGCCATTCCATTCCTCCTTTTTGTTGCTTCCTATTTGCACTGCTCTGGTTAGATGTGGAGGTTCAATTGTTCCTATTGATGAGGCTCCATGCATACTGGAGTGTGGATCTGGAAGTTTGGGACTAGCTGTCACACCCAGTGTGGTGTTAGCTACTCACACACACAGACATGCTGCTTTTCATTGGGGTTTCCACTTTATATCTGGAGTGGTCCAAAATGGCTATGAAATTCTGCACTAAATTTGTATGCAATTCCTTCTCTGCTTACCTTTTTTCCCCTTTCCCCTGCAGAGATTTTAGCTGGTTTTCATTGCTAAAGCAAGGAGTGACAATAGCCCACGGGTTTTGTTACCTTTGTGCCTCTACTTGCATCCTTATCCCCCTTGGTCCCCATGGAGAGTTCCCCATGCACATCTCTTGGAACAGCCATTCTCTGCTTCTGAAACACAACTTATGGCAAGGGGGAGCTCTGTGGGTAGACTTACAATTATGTTGCTGATAAAAAAGGGGCAGATAAAGTCTGGCTTTGTCCAAAGAAGATAAGCTGGAACCTGAGAATGCCCGAGCACCTGATCAGTGATCTACAATTACAGCAGCTGATGGGAAGCGGTGTCAGGAGAATCCAGAGGTTGCCATAGAAATGCAACAAAGGGTGCAATCCTCAGGGAGTGCACCTGAGTCAGGTACCAAATGTGCAGGAATCCTCAGTGAATGAAACTCTCAGGTTTAAGGGGGAAACAGCGAGCATATCAAAGATAAAGATAATTGAGCTGCCTGTCCTGTTTGTGATATCAGGGGAGATCCCATCTGGACATCAGCCGGGATTGCTGCCGTGCCTCTTTCCCAGCCTTGTTTGGGTGAAATATATAAACCTCAGGAGAACTTGCAGAGCATCAGTGTACATCTGCTGACTTCTCTAGTTCCTTGTGCCAGGAAATCTAGAAAAACTTTATCATTTTTGGACCACAGCAAGCATTTCAGTTGCTTGTTATGGAAATCCTGTGTAACAACAGCCTAATGCACTCGACTTTGGGATAACATTTTTCTAACTGCTTTGGAGTGACTCACAGTTTTTAAAAAGGTATTTCCTGGGTGGAGGGAGGGTGTACAAGATGTACAAAATGGTGCTATTTTAAGGAAACCCTTAATTCTGAATATCTTTTATCGTCGTGCAACCTGCGTGCAATCCCTTTCTAGATCCATTTCTGCACGCCCTCCCACACTCCTGGAAAAAAAGAGAGGAAGAATTATGACAAACAAGATTGATATTTCTACTGTTTAGAAACATATTTTCTCCCCATCAGAGGCTTTTTGGAGTGAAGAGAATTGATTGAATTTCAAAAAACTAGGGTTGCAAAAAACAAGCACAGATATTTCCAAAGCCCCAGCAGTTTCAAATCCCTAGGTCCACCAGCAAAGCATCCTCTTGGTGTAAAAGAGGGAATAGATGTTATTAATATTGACTATCTTAATACATTAGACCATGGAATCCCCAACAGGGCTTTGTTGGCCTTTTGAAAGTGAAATGAGACAATTTGTTTTCGAGGAGATACCATTCCCTCATTTAAATGTTGATCTTAGAGAGGGGAAATCAAAGGTTATGTCTCAGCCCTGTCACAGGTTTCCATAATGGAGGAAAGACTTAAAAAGCAAACAAACAAACAAACAAAATCATTCAATCACCTAACAAAATTAAAACAAAACAAAACAAGGAGTTCTGACAGGGAAAAAGAGTAAAACATTTGGAGAAGAATGACTTTTTTTTCAATGAAGTTAAACATTTGCATTTTTATTCCAGACGATGTTATCTTTTTGAATTCCATTTCCGTGTTGAAGGAATAAATAAGCCAAAAGTAAATTTTAAAAATGAAACTCCAATAATTTTTTTTTTTCATTTCAGCCCACCCTGAAACAGTTCTCCCATTTTGATGTGCCTTAGTTTGGGCACTGAATGAAAAAAAAAATTATTTTCACACTTCCCATTATGTACCAAAATATTTCACAGAGAAAAATCTTTTCATCTAAGACATTAGTAAAATCTTAGGCTTCAGAAATATAAAAAATAAGGTGAATATGTTAAAGAGCAATCCTGAATAGAATGGCTGAAGCTGAAATATTTCTTTTGGGTTGTATTTTTTCTGGTTTTGAAAATATTGTTGAGAAGACAAAATGAGAAGAAAATCTTTTGTCCAGACTCTGAATTTCAAGCTGGGTTAGAGACAAAATCAACAGGAAAAGAAACAGATTTTTTAAGAAAGTTTTATTTTCATTCATGACAGAGTAAAGTTATTCTTTAAATGCTTGTAGGTGAAAGCTTGGTTAGTGATTATGTTTACCTTCCAGTGAAATGCAGTTCTGCAAAATATTTTGCTTTACAGTAAATCACAACAGCAGCAATTTTTGTTACTTAACGTGCAGTGTACATGGAGATGACACATGATTTACAGGGCTTGATTCCATTCTCACTCCTCAGCTTTGCACTGATGGTTCAGTGGCATGATTCTTCTTGACACTGGCTGAATTCCAAGTCTAAGTGAGAGGAGAATCAAACATGCAAGGTTTGATTTTTAGCTTTTTGTCCAGGACAATGGGTGCCAAGGAGCTTCCCTGGTTCTGGCAGCTTCAGCCATTCTGATGGCCTCCCTGCTCACCAGCACACGCATTCCAGCTCCTGCTAAGCAAAGCACAATATATCCATAGATGCAAGTGCCCAGTGATTTAAATTCCTTCTGTTCCCACACGTCCCAGAGCCCTGCATGCCCTCCAGAGGTGGCACCCTGTGGCAGTGCAGGTTAGGAAGGCACAAAGGCTCCTTGAGATTCCACATTTTTGCAAACCCTCCGCTGGCAGCTACAGCCAGTGAAACTATGAGGTGTGTGCACTTCTCCATTATCAGTTCTTCTCCACAGTCAGTCCAACCTGCCCAAGGGTAGAGACTAAAGCAGGAGTGCCCTGTGCCCCACCGGGCATCTCCAGGAGGAGAGATGGTTGCCAGGAGAATTCCTGCCAGGAGAATTCCTGCATGCCTCCTCAATTCGCATGCATTGTCACCACAGGAACCAGCTACAGCCCCAATATATCCCTTATCACACACTGATGAAATCTGGAAATGCTGCAGCCCAGAGGGCATTTAAATTGTAACAGAGCCCCTCGCATCTGGAGATTCCAAGGAAGCAAAAGAGCCTCCTTTTCTCCCGGCCCCTTCTCTCCCTCCCTTGTTCCAGGCTCAGAATCACATCACACAGTAAGCAGAGGCAAGCACAGGCTGTTCCCTTCCCTCAGGAGTCACACCACGGTGTGCTGTGAGCTGAAGGAGGTGAAGCTGCCCTTGGGGCTGCGGTGACCCTGGGAGAAGCTGGCAGCCCTGGTCCTTCTGCTTTTGGTCCCGCTCCTGTGTTTCCGCTTGTCACGTGCGATAAAGCTTTCGATCAGCTTCAGCTTCTCGTGCTCTTCCTTCAGGAAGAAGTCAACAAGCACGGTCTTCTCCTTTTTGATCTGTTCACTGATGTCCTTGGGGATGTCAGGGATCATCCAGTCAACAAGAACACTGAGGAACATCACCAGGTTCTGCAAGCACAGCAACAGACGTGAAACAAGCATGAAAAATCCAACTTGCACTGGAGCAAAACCAAACCTTTGTTATAGCTATGAGACAGATGTCAAACACATTCTGCTGGTGGTGTGTGGTAGTAAGCAGTTAAGGCTTTATTTCAAGAAACAGCTCAGGTTTGTGCACAGCTACCCCCCAGTATAGGGGCTGAATTAAACACATGCTTCATTTAGGTTTGAAATAGGAAAGGACATGGAATCATCAAATAATCCATGGCCTTAGTAGCTAAACCAGCATTATTCTTTACAGGCATCCAAAGGTGCCCAGTTCTCAACATCCAATTCCTCGATACTGAGTTCAGAATCCATTAATATAAGGACATCCTCCAATACCATCAAAAATCCTGAAACACAAGGCAAAGATACCTGTGTGTTTCTAGTATGGCCTGAGCACACAGCAGACAACTTTCATGGCTAGTCTGTCCTCAAATTCTTCTGTCTGCTGACAAGCAGGATTGTTTTTTACCCTACCACAGTGTGCAAGCCAAAACCCCAAACCTCAGCTGTCAAGGTGATTACAGGTGCTGCTCATGACATCAAGCAGGAAGCAGACTGGGCAAAAAGTTTTGCTTGCTTGTGAAATCTATAGATAAGCAATGCTTTGGGGGTTTGTATTGTCATGATAATGCTTTGAGAAGTGCTGTGTTGTGTAATGCCTGGAAATGGTGTGAGAGCAATTTGCTGACAGGGCTGCTAGCATGAACTCTCTGTCCCCATCCGAGACAATGGAGCTAATTAACCAGGGAATGTTCTCTGGCAGAGCAGGCAGAGGGTTTGGAGCCCAGCAGAACCAGTTGCTTTCAAGTGCTTTGAAGCCAGTGGTGGAAAATTACTGAAGGCACGGCAGAGAAGCAGAAGAGGGCAATACAAGCCAGGCAAGATTCACAGAAACACTTGAGAACACTTGGCAGGTGGGGACAAAGGAAAGACAGATTTGAAAAAGAGGGATGGGCCCAATTTGGTTGTGGAAGGATCCCCGATCATGGAGGAGGACAGAAAGAAGCCATTGGAAAGGCAAGCCATGATAGCAAATCCCTTGCTAATGAAATCCTCACAATGGGGACAATTTACTGTGCTCCATTCAAGAAGGTAGAAAAAAACCTTGGAGGATTTATTACTTCTGTTTATTTCTTGCTTTGGGTAAAGAACAGCAGTTAACAAGCTTACACAGCATTTATGTGCTTTTTACAAGTGGTGCCTCTGAGAGTATAAAAATTGACAAAGTTCACTTAAACATTCAAAAGCCTGGGCTATTTGGGGATCACTGCTAGCCCCAAGGGCTAAAGGAAGTTGTGGGTCTTGCTTTCCATGTCTATTGGACATGGGCTGCTTTGGAACATGCATTTGGATCCATCTATGATGATATTTCTGTGTCTGAAAGTGAAGCAACTCAGCAGACTTACCTGAAATAGAATCACAAAAGCCAAGCGAGCGGACAAGACCGCCCAGTACTGCTTAGAAAACTCGTACTGGTGTGGGGACCAAGGTGGTTCTCTGTAGTCTTTGAACCTGGAGATGGAGACAGCTCAGTTATCACAGTTCCAGCAATTTCCTCCAGCACCAATTGCTGTGATTAATGTGATTTTCCAATCACAAACCCCAAAGAATCAAATCCTCCAGATGTTCTTACTTCAACCCTTATTATGAAACACAACTGCAGAATTAGAGCTGGACTACCTCCACTGAATTTAACACACTTAGTCTGGTTTTCACCATTGTAACCAAAATCAGAACATTGTTTTAACATTGGAAATGTCCAGATGTTAGAGGATTGACAGAAGTCCCCTTTATTTTTTAATGTAAATTGGCATCAATGTACAGGGAACAAAATGCTGAAATGAAAGCAGAGAGATAGTCCAAGGCATTTTCAGAATGAAGGAGATAAACCTGCATTCATTTTCCTAAAACTTGATTAATTTAGGGAATAATTCAGCCCACATAAAATGTGACTCATGCTTTGGTGATTCCTGTCTTTGCATTAACGAAAGGGGGAGCCATGGGGAAGGCACTTCCTAAATTAAGTGTCTAGCCTTGGACAGGATAAAACAGAGCCTTAGTGGTTTGGTGTAAAGACTGTTGCTTTTAGTATTATCATCAATCATGTGGAAGTAAACAACAGGCTAATAAAAATCACAGATGCTCCTAAATTGGAAAGTTTTGCAAATAGCAGGAAACACAGAAAGCATTAAGAAATGGAGACAGGAAACACAATGAGAATAATACGGGGAAATGGAAAATAATTAAAAATAAAACACTTGAAGGATCTTTGAAGGGATAGTGTTTGAAAGTGGAAATAGCCTAGAGCTTGCAAAGGCTAGCAAGTTAGCACAAGTTTGAAATACGGCAGCAAGACAGTGTATGACTTGTGGGTGTATCAACAAAAGTCACAATGGTGCTGGGGTGGGGAATTAGCCTTCCTCTGAACAGCCCAGGTAAATCCACACCTGGATCGCTGCATTCAGCCATTCAGCTGTGCAGATTCCAGAGGGGGGGAAGAAAAAAAAAAAAAAAAAAAAAAAAAAAAAAAAAAAAAAAAAGGAAACCAAAGAAAAAGATAGCAACAAATTGAAGGTAGTTCAGGAAAACAGTACAAGGGCTGAGGAGACTGACTCATCGGGAAGATTAAAGAGCAGCACATGTGGTGCTCCACTTTGGTAAGTAACAGCCACAGTTGGACATGATAACCATGCGCAAATTGTGCCCTTAGGACTGAAAGGGATAATTTAGTGGTGTTCCCAGTGTTTGACTAGGAGTAATGGGATAAAATTAAGAAAGGGAAAATCTGTTTTGAATACCACAAAACCCGTCCTGACAGTAAGATTCATTAGACTGCAAAAGCCTCCGTTGGGGGATAATGGAGAAGGTTCATATATAAAATCTGTCAGCTTCAGTTTGCAGGTGCACTTGCCAAAATTACCTTCAGGTTCCACCCACATGGTTTTGCATGTTAAATTACACATTTGCAATCCACACATCCCCTACATCCAGCCGCTCCCCACCCCCAAGAAACTGAGTCTGGAATGCTGGATGTCAGTTCTGTGCTGCAGCTTCTGGAGACAAAGGACACAAGGTACAGCCCACGGGGAGGAGAAAACCACTTTCAATTGGGGGCTGTGTTAATTTAGGGAAGAATTCCCTGGGCTGTGTTAGCCCCTGGATGGTTTTGCTCAGCAGTGCATGCACAGGTCCTGTCTTAGGATTCCTGTGCTGTTCCTGCACTGCCAGATCCCCACTCTGGTACTTTTCTGGACATTGTGGACTCCCATGTTGATCAAATCTGTACGAGTGCTGCATCAAAGTCAGTTCCCTTGAACTTAATCTGCTTGAACATCAAAGCCAAGGAAAGCCACTGAGTTTCTTGTGGACTTTGCTGACCACTATAAATCAATCCCAGTCTTGAAAAGGAGCCCAGGTTCACCTGGAAGGGTCACCAACTGTGGTGGGTTTTCCATTTAATGCATTCTGAGCCTCACAAACTATGTAAGTATTGCAGGACACTAGACTCCTTGGAAATTTCACCTGGCTCAGCTGTGAATCACGCTGCTTGTGATGCCTGAACCCACACTCAACAGAACACTAGCAAATGATTTATGATGAAGGAAAATGTTGCCAGAGCTATAGATGAGGTAGCTGGGCCTCCTCCTCACCTCCTTTTTTAAATTATTCTCTGGCACATGGGACTCCAAAGGGCCATTTCTAATCCCTAGATTCTACAGGTGGTTTCTTTTTTACAAAGACCATCTTTTCAGCTCAAGAAGCATTTGGACAATATCCTCAGGTGTGATTTTTGGGGTGTTCTGCACAGGGTCAGGATTTGATAACCCTTGTGGGTCCCTTCCAACTCAGGCTATTCTATGACTCTCTAATTCCCTCACCTCTTCAGTGCTTCACTCTTAAAATATTTGATTCAGCAGGTATGGTAGGAACAGCAACCAACCAGTGCTGCAAAGACTACTGTGTTTCCAAAACAGCAAGCAACTGTAATTCCACTGAAAAAGGACAAGAATATGAAGTGGTCACGTGGTTGAAGAATGGAGCACAGAAAAGTTATAAGGAAGAATAGAAAAATGTGCACTGAAAGTAGAGAATTGTAGGGGAGGGAAAGCTGGGTGGAGAGAATTGAAGCCAGTGCTAAGACAAAGATGTTAATGTATTTCAGAACTTTATTGTGTGGTGGGGGAAAAAAAAGACTGGTAAAAAAAATCAAGCTATGTATATAGGTGGAATTTCAAATCAGTCCAAATAAGCTAATCTGTTTAATTTTCTTCCTCAGCTGGCCTTGAGAAGAAATTGGAGAAAACATCCAGAGTCACAGAATGAGCAGCGCAGGAGTACAAAAAAATTAGTCAGGGAAAAATATTAACATTCACCACTGATCATTAGGAATAGATGAGATGAATCCCATGACATTAAGAAAATAAATTCAAAGACACTTTATAAAGTTGCTGAATGTTGGAGCAGACCCATGCTAAAGGAAAAGTCCCTTGAATGACTCCATATCTGCTGCTTCCTTTTTTCAGTGACCAGTAGGTTTGTATGTACTCCATCATCATACAAGACCACAAGGATTAAAAGGGAAAAACAAACAAAAATATCCCATATCTTAGCAAGATTTGCTTCTAATTTGCCTTCAGCTATACAAATGCCATTTTTCCCTGAAAGAAAAAAAGGAAAATTACAACTAATGCTGTACATCAGAACAGCTTTACAGCAACCTTTATTTGGAAGCAGTGCCAAAGGGTTCACAGCACTGCAGAAAATGCTGCTCTAAATATTTGAAGAATGTATTCTGTATGTTCAGTCACAGAGTTGTTTCTGGCTTGTTACGGTTATTTTTAAGATACCTTAATCTCTGGCAGTGCCCGTAAGGAGAAAAATGCAGCTTCATTACAACCACATTTATCTCCAGAGGTCACAGAAATCTAAGAATAAGAGAGGTCAGCTTGTTCCCAATGCATTTGCCAGAAACAGAAATACAGATTTTATTTCCAGCTTGAGGGGCAGTGTTTGGTTGCCTGTCTCTTGGGACGCAAGCTAGAGACCCCATACTTTATCACAGTGATAGTTCTGTCCAAAGCTGAGATTTTGATAAGATTCAAATGAGGCAGATGATAATGAGAAACAGTGTTTGTGGATGCTGACATATTTTCCCAATTGTTTCCTGATAAGAGAAATGTTCCCATAGTTCTGTCTCACTCAGACTAACACATGGTCAAACATTAATTTTTTTCCCCTTCTCAGTCTCTTAGATGGTGTCATAGGCAGGGACCACTTTTGAACACAGTGTAGATGATTCCCTCCTCCCTGCATTTGGGCTCTGTTGAGTATTTGGCTGTGTATGACCATACTAATGTGAGGAGTGCCTTTCACCCTGTTGTTAATGCACATATTTCCAAACACACCAGCACTTAAACAGCTATAAAACAGAGGCCAGTGGCTGGCACAAGGTAAAAAGCACCATAGTGAAAGTAGCAAAATCACAGTGAAGTGGATCAAGATGCTGGTGAAGGAAAACACGTGCAAATTTAGGGATGAAAAATTAAAAAGTGCCAGAGTGAGAGTGGAAAAGCTTTTCACAGACTTACAAACCTGCAAGTCCAGAGAGGCTGCATACTCTAACAGGGAATACTTCGCTAACAAACAAGTCCCAGAAGCAGAAATGGGGAATTGCAGAGCTCTCATGCTTGTAAGTTAGGAGTGCATTCATCTATCCTGTGCTGTAGAAGGTAGGTTCCCCCAAAGGCAATCCCAACAGCACTGCCAGAGTGACAGGGACAGATTTCTCTCCCTGTTTACCCTGCTTCCAGTGAAGAAACTGGGATGTGTCATTTTGTGGGTTATAGTTGGGCAAGATATCTACCCCACTTAAAATCAGTGGGAAATATATTGCACATCAAAGCAAGGAATGGAAAACCATTCTACATTAAGGCTCTCCTCAAATAAATGGAAGAGGAACTTTTATAATTATTTTAAATGTGCCATTGCAGACACCAAGCACAGGGTGATTTCAAGAGAGTCAAGAAGGAAGGGGAGACAGGCTGTTGAGTATAACACTGACCCAAAGCAGCTCAGTTTTGAACAGCTGGGGGTTGTAATGCCTTAAACCAGCTCTTTGAATTTCTGCATATTATTATAAAATACCAAGTTACTTTGAAAGCTGGAGTCACGTTAGTGATTTCTCATGCAAACTGGAACTAGTCCATAGGTATCTGGTATTTGGGGCATATTTTAAATGAAGCTGAGCCTTGTTTCCCCAATCAGAAAAGATGTATCTGAAATAGAAGACAGGTACATGGCGACCAGTGCAGGTTCTAAAGATGAGCATAATATATTGAAAACTCATATCTCAGCAAGTAAGGACTGAATTTAATAAAGACAGAGAAAGCCTGGTTCCAATTACTGGGTGTCCATTTTAAAAAAATCATTATTTTTAATTAAAGCTGCATCTTTCAGTAAAGAAAGTGTTAGTTTGCTTTTTTCTGTGGATCAAGTGTTTATTTTGCTTTTTAATCCCCTGAAAAAACCCCTTTTAAAGACCTCGTAACACAGTGAGGATTCTCTAAAAGCAGCACTTCCAAGACCACATTTTCAAAGGCACATGAATATTGCTGAATATGTGGCCATATAAGTGAACTTTATCAATTCCCACTTTGAAAAAATGACGTAAGAGCCAAGGAAATTCCCTCGACTGTGCAAACTGCCCTTACAAGTACTTTACCTGCAGAATGAAACCTCCTGGGCAAACAGGGAGTTTTCTGGCTGTGTCCCAGCCTTGAGCTGGCTGACATTGAAGTATGAGAGGGTGTGATTGATGAAGCCATGCATGGTTCCATTCTGGCTGTATGCATATTGATACATAAGGCGTGGGATGAAATCGGAAGTGACAGCAATGACAAAAGCCTGAGAGATGGAAGAACAAACCAAAAAACAACCAAAATAAACAAGCAAACAACAGCATCGTGAATCTGTGTCTCTAGGTTAAGCAATTCAGGGGAAAATTTTCATGTTCAGGTAAATTTAGAGTGGTGGTGAAAGGAGAGTTATATGGCCAGAATTGGTACAGAATATTTGCACAGTAACCTGCTTTGTCTCTCCCAGGGAAGGCTCAGCTAGGGAAGTAGCAAAAATAATTAATGGACTGTACATTGCTCCAATTCTTTTCATCTCTGGAGCCATTAGGAGGTTTATCACTAGTTTAAAAAAAAACCTACAACAAGACCTAATAGCCAGTTGGTATGATTTGGGCTATATATTGGTGTAGTTACACCAAACCTGTTGAGTGTAAATGTCCATTTTCCCTTCAGCATCAGGATTCACACATCTCACACAGGGGGATCTCATGCTAGTATTAAGCCTTGTGAGACTGTTATCCCATAAAACTGGTGTAATTGTCGGGGCAATCAGTCACAGAAATCTCTACATCACATCAATAGGAATCTCTTTGATTTCTGCTCTGGACTCTCTCCTGTTGGAGCAGGTCCAGAGGAGCCATGAAGATGGTCAGAGGGCTGAAGCCCCTGTGCTATGGAGACAGGCCAAGAGAACTGGGATTGTTCAGCCTGGAAAAGAGAAGGATTTGGGAGGAGACTTAAGAGCCCCTCCCAATGCCTGAAGAGACTCCAAGAGACCTGGAGAGGGACTTTTGACAGGGGCCCGGAAGCTGTGGCTGCCCCACCCCTGGAAGGCCAGGGTGGATGGGGCTGGGAGCAACCTGGGATAGTGGAAGGTGTCCCTGCACATGGCAGGGGCCCTGGAATGAGTTGATCTTTAATGTCCCATCCAACCCCAACCATTCTACAATCTTATGATGATTTAAAACTATGTTTTGCAACATAATAATTCCTGTGTCAATATTATCCAGATAGAGAAGCAGAATTGGGCATTCGGTATTTTTTTTTCAAACGAGTGTGCACATATTTACATTTCTTTCAAGAAAAGGTATCTAATCCTACTTTACTGGAATCCCCAGGATATAAACATTTCCAGAGTTTGATCAACACAGGAAATAATCAAGGATCATAAATCTGCAAAGTGTATTCAGAGAAAAACAAGGGGCTGCAGAGTTTTTCTCCTCCAGCACAGCTCAGTGCTGGACAACTGAAGTCTGTGCCTGACAGTGAGATTATGGGGATGTGCAGGGTTCCACAGATTTCCTACCTTAATTTCTGGGAACTGGAGAGCCATGAGTGAACAATGTGAACTCCACCCAAGTGAAACAACACTGCCCCTCTGGAGGCATTAGAGTGCTGTGCTGTCGTGGTGGGAGCTATTTTATTAAGGAAAATGCATAACACCTCTCCACAAGTTCTTCCTTCAGTAGTGAAAATCACCTCCCTTTCTAAAGGGCTTCGATATCTTTAATATCTCTGGTATTATTCCATGACCTTAAAGGTATTTTCCAACGTAAATGGATTACGAGATGAGATTATGATCTGTAGGCTGAAAACCCACTAGAAACTATCAGAATTAAAGTCCTAGGGCATGAGATTTTTTATCTTAAAGCATATAGAGTAAAATTTTACTTAGGGAGTACTTATAGCACAATAATATATAATATATCTGTATTCTGTTGTATTAGAGCAATTGAGAAAATTAGATGCTACTTTTAAATTATGTTGAAGGGACAAGAAAATATGAACAATTATAAACAATAAATTATAAAGAATTTTAAATTACATTGAAGGAACAGTAGAAGCTCCCAAGATCATGGTTAGAAACTGGTGTAACCAAACACTTACATTAATAATCACTGAAAGCTTTCCAATACCACTCAAGATGTTATACCAAATACCTGTAAGTGAAAGAAAAAATTTATTAATGGGTTCATTATAAATTTTCTACTTTGTTTAATTGTATTTATGGTCTTATCTTCACTGCAGTGCTCTTTCATTACTCACCTATATCTTTTTCTCTCACTGTGTCTGGCCTCCTCAGCTCAGTAACAAATTTTTTTGCATCAAGACGAACCTCGATGATGTTGTTCAGAAGAGCAAAGACAGGGGCCAGAGGGAAGGAGGCAACAAAGAGTGTGACAAAGCCAAACTGGATAACTGGGGGGAAGAAAAAAACCAACATTTTTTGATAGCTTCTGAAGGGAGCAGCAAATTGTTGATGAGCTTTGTGCATTACCAACACCATAAAATTCCACTTCCCAGTTTGATCCCAGGAATAAATATCCCAGAGTAGGGCTATGAAGAGACAAAAGTTTGTCACTATGCTTTATGAATGTTTCCAATAAAGCTTCAAGCTGCTAGCACAAGCACAAACCAAAGGAAACAATAAATTTAATAAAGGACAAAAGGTTCAGAGTCTATTTCTCTGCATTTATACTTAATTAACTGATTAGTCCATGCTGTTTCTTTCCTTTGCTTTTCCTTTCTTTCCTTTTCCCTGTAAGGAAAATTATATACAATCAAACAAAAGGAGAAAGTCTACAAGGTGCCACTATTTCTTCCCAGCTTCCTTTGAAAAACTTGGTAGCAGCCTGTGAAAAGCAAGAAGTGTCTTTGTGGATGCAGGAGCCAGTGGTGTTGTGCAGCACTTTTATCCCTCCTTTTGTCACTGATACCCTCCATGTTCAGAAATACTCCTCTTTAAATCTAAACAAAGGTGAATTTTATATAAATATATATTAAAAATATATATATTAAACTAATAAATCTGACTGTGATCTACATGCCAGAGTTAGAAAAATATTAGCATAGAAAAAGTAGTAGAGTGTTTCAAAGCCCTATTTACTGTGGCTTCTTTTTTGGCAAATCCCTGTATAAGTTCTCTCTCCACTGAGGGAGGGATTGCACTTTCCTGATAAAATAGCACAATATTCCATGCACATAGCATAATATTATATTTTAAAATATTTTCCTTCAGGATTGTTGTCACAAACCTACAACTAACTCTTGGAACAGTTTCCCCCAGGACCTTCTCTCACATACACCTTTTTTTTTGTGTACAAGTCCTCAGATATTTCCCCTTTCTAATCTCAGGCACAATATATTTGCACACAAAAGTAAAATCTCTGTATATCAATTATATGGCCTTTAGAGTTTCATTCTTATTGTTTTGTTCTGAGATTAAGTGTATACACTAAAATGGAGCTTTTTCAAAGCATACAAACATCCTACCCTTGAAATCATACTTTCCTGACTATTTTATGTTCAGAGTCAGGAAAAGGAATTAACAAGGAAATAAAACCAGATGTTAAAGTAATGTCCCCAAAAACCGTGAAATGCTTAGAAAAATACATAGCCCCAAAATTTGCCTTATTTGGTTCTAACTGAATTTAGCAGGAATACAGCTGGGAGGATTCTGTAAAAAAAAATAAAATAAAAAGGAAAAAAAAATAAGTATTTGCAATGCTTTAAGAATAAACCACACACACATTTGCTTTGATGTTGTTTGTAGCCCCTTCATTCATTGTCTGGGAAAATGCAGTTTAATTTTTTTTCAAGTTCATGAAAAAATGTTTAAGGTATGCAAAGGACTTCTGGATAATTGTGTAAATATGTCTTCATAGAAAACTCTGTGCCAGAAGTGTTTGTGTGGCCATCTTGAAATCTCTTCATCCTTCTCAACTCCTTTTTATGCAGGTGTAAATGATGCAAAAAGCAGGCAAGAAAAGCAATCCCAAAGCCAAACCCAGAATTTAGATGGCCTTGTGCAACAGACTAGCAAACAATCATTAAATGGAGGAGTCTTTGAACAGCCTAAGCTATTCACAGGTACTTGTTGAATGTGATCATTGTTTCTGGAAACAAACCTGAATAGATTACAAAGAGAAGAATCTCTGTCCAGATCCCAGAAGGAATCTCATCTCAGCATCCTGGAGTTCTGTGGACGCCTGTCTGGTCACACTGGAAATACTTACAATACTTTTAGGACACCCACACTCTTCCATCAAGGACAGGTGACACCAAGACATCCTTTTTTTGCCTGAAAAACTTGATAGTAACCCTTAAATACCCTTTTTATGTTCACATTTATGCCACAAGGTCTCCTTGCAAAGCTCTTTACGTGTCCATGTACAGAGAAAAGGTGAAAGAGACCTGTGCCAGGAGCTGGACTTCTGGCCATCCATCCTGTTTCGTCCTTTTCCTACCCCCTGGTAGGCCAGCCTGGAGACATGAGAGATGAACATTGCCCAGGCTCACGGCACAAGTTGGAAAATAAAATAATTGAAGGCTGGGTGTAGTGGAAAGTCAGGGACATGGGAAACATCTTCTCCTGGGGCATCCAAGCAGGACCCTGGACGTGCTGTCACTGACACAGAGCCTTCATCCTTCTGATGAGGGAAAAAGCCCAAAGCACATGCTGGTGGTGCTTTTACTGTCTGAGTAGAGCAGGAAAGAGGCCAAGGGCTCAGAGCCAGCCCTTGAGTTTCACATCACCTGATGCCACATCTGCAGCACCTCATCCAGCCTCAGGCCCAAGACAAAAACTCTGAAGGACAAACAGCATCCAAGGAAGTGCCTTAGGTCACAGCCCTTCTCAGAAGTCCACTCTTCACAGAAGCTGTGCAGGGTCTGAGCAGAACCCCAACCCAACAGCAACACACCCTGTCCCTCCAAGTCTGGCCTCTAAGTTATGACTAAGAGCACAAATCAAAGCTTTTAAATTATGGATCTGGAGGGTGGTGGCTGCTGTTCTTGTGTAAGGGATACAGAATCAGTCCCCAGCACAAAACCTTCCGTGGTGTGGACCACTTGTTTTACAAGATTTGTACACTCAGTAGTGTGAATAACCCAAGTACCTTTTACCTCAAAGCCTCACCTAAGACAAGGTATTTATTTACAATTCTGTTGGTTTTTTTCACTCTCTTCTTTATAAAAAATATCTGTCATAGGATCACGTGTTACTGGAAGTAAACAGTGGAAAAATCACTTCTGTGCTAAGTAGCTTTCCAATCCGAGGAAGAAAATTTTCAATATACAGCCAGGCCTGGCTGAAAAACTAAGGAAAAGGTGTAGTTTATAACTCTTCTGTAATAAATGTATGCAACAAGCCTACACACAACCACCAGTGGTATTTTCAAAACCATCCTCATTATAGAGATTATAGAAAAATGCAGGTTTCTCTTCAGTGATATTTTTTTCTTTTTCTGCCTCACACATTGCCTTTTTGATGGCTTTTCCTGCTTTAGGGGAAATTCTTCCAAACCTCTCAGATTAATCTTTATAGTAGTCAGTAGCTACAGACATTGGATCTGATAGTTTTCTTCTTGTGCCATTGTTTTTAAACAGAAGTTGGATGATGAAACCTTTTACTATAACTTCTCCTTGAGGAAAAATGTTTTTAATCAATTGCTCATGAAGCTTGGACTCCTAGAGGGTTTAGGCTAGAGAAGGGAAGACCAAATGAAATAGGAATCTGAAAATCATTGCTGATTTCAGTTTCTTCTCAAGGAAACACAAGTGGTATAAATTTCAGGCATTCATGTGCATAATTTTGCTCTTGGAGCCAATTTAATAAAATTTCTTTCATTAGCAATATTTATTGCTACTTTAAATATCAAATTCTTGCCAACTTCTAACACTGCAGGCCAGTTGCACACGTTGCAAACTTGCTGCCATGTGGGAGAGGAAAATGCTGTACATGCTACATACTTTGAGAATGCACATGGTATGGTTTATTGGCCTGGGTCAAAAGTCTTTGCCCAGTTTTGGAAGCAGGAAATGCTAAGGACAAATTTGACACATGTTGACAGTGACAATTTAGGTTTCAGGATTACTTGAGCAAAATTTTCTGACCACTCAAGCATTTTAAGAGTGTCTCCACTAAGAAATGCAGGGATATGTCAGTTAATAATATCAAAACAAACAGTCATCAGAAATGTCACTGGTGCAAGTCAAACCTTTGTGCAGATGTGCTATTGACAGCCAAGCCTGCACAACAAAAAAGCTCAGCAGAGTCTGCTGGTGAAATCAGATTCAAAGACTTTCACCCTAAAAAATTAATCTTGTTATCCATAGAATCATTTGGGCTGGAAGGGACATTTAAATATCATCTAGTCCAAACCTGTGCAATGAGCAGGGATTTTCAACTAGATCCTGTTGCTCAGAGCTTCCTCCAACCTGACCTGGAATGTTTCCAGGGATGGGGCATGCACCACCTCTCTGGGCAACCTATGCCAGTGTTTCACCATCCTCATTGTAAAAAAAATTCCTTCTTACAGCTAATCTAATTTGTTGGCATGGACTTGAGTGACTGATATTTTGCAGAAACCAATTTCAGTGAACAAAGACAGAGTCACCTTTCCCAAATGGGAAAATAGCGGAGGTTAAAGAAAAGTAAATCTTGCTATTTCTATGAACCTATAATGATTTAAATGAGGGCAAGGGTAGGAGAGTGAGAAGGTGGAAGTCTCTTTAAGGCTTCAGGATTGTTAGAATAAGAAATAAGAACAAAAATGAAAGCAGATTGGAATGAGCATCCCAAAATTTAAGTGGGGTAGTTATCATCAAAAACTCCTTTACCTGTGCATCATGCTGCAAAGCACATCCTGATACTGCTCCAAGCACTGTCCCTCAGAGAAGTGCTGCCTTAATCAGATTAATTTGCTTCATAACAAAGTGCAAAGAGAATGTGTGATTTGCCATGTGGGCAGTGGGTCAGACTCCAGGTTTTGATAGAAATCAGTAAAAGAGATTGGATATATGGATAAAGAAGGCAAGGACTGCCTGTGATTAGGGTACAGCCTAGTGAATGATAGACTTGGAGGCAAGAGTCTTAGCTAAGAATGTCACCAATCCTTAAAAGTGGGAGCATCCTGGCAGGACAAACTTGAATGTAGTGACTACTCACGCTTGGATATATAATCTGCCTGCTTCTGCATGAAACCCCATCACCATCTGCATGGGGAAACCCCAAAGGCTGCAGCAAGCCCCATCTGCAATTCCTCCTTCAGATGCTTCATTCCAGATTGCCACTGATGCCTGAGGGAGGTTGCCTGAGTAAATCAGTGTGAAAACTAAGAAAGAAGTTCTGAAACAGCAGCCAGATTTCTCTCTTTCAATTAATATCATACCTCTTCTTGCATTCCAGTAACCCTGCCTTTTTAAGCAATTCAGGAGAAAAAAAATCTTCCTCTGGCCTTCTGCACTGCTTCCCTTCCTACTGTCCCCAGCTCAAAATTAGAGAAATAGATAAATAATCTGCTGAGCTGTCTCTTGCAGCGTGATGGCCTTGAGAACAATCCCAGCTGACAGGTTCAGTGCTGAGCTGCACCAAGTGCTTCCTGCCAGCGTGGGTGGTCTGAGCAGTGGATCTGACAGCTGAGAGCAGGGACATGGACCCAGGGCAGCAACCGGGGCTGGGAGGTGCAGCTTGGCTTTCATCTGCTGCGCATTTGTCTGCAAATCCCACAGGCAGGGCACAGCTTGGCAGACTGTGAGGCTTCTCCACTTGGGAAGCCCATCCTCCTGTTGTAAACAAATGTTTAGATCAATAATTCATCTGTTCATTTTCCCTGAATCACTCCTGAGTGGCTGCAGGCTGAGGAGCTCACCGCGGTTTATGAACGTGGCACAAGGGACTGATCTAAATGACAGGCTTAGTGTCCCGTGATTTTTAACATAAGTAGCTTAAACCTTGATACTACAAGTCAGAGCCATGGAATAGAATCATAGAATATCCCAAGTTGGAAGGAACCATCAAAGAGAACCATTGAATATCCCAAGTTGGAAAGGAATCATTGAAGTCCAACTCCTGGCCCTGCACAGGACAGCCCAGGGATCCCATCATATTCCTGAGAGCATTGTCCAAGCTCTGGCAGGCTTGGGGCTGGAACCACTTCCCTGGAACAGGAACCCCCAAGCCTTAACAGACTATGGTGGTACTTCTGCATTTCTTTCTTTTTTTTTTTTAAAAAAAAAAGCACATTAACCTACTTATTTCAGTGACCGTGGTTTGACTCATCTTGGCAATTTCTAGAACTTGCTCCTAAATTTAAAAGAACCCAAACAGTTCCCTGAGGAACAGCATAACAAATGGCTAAACATGGGAGCTCCAAGAGGTACTCTGAAGTCAAACCACAGGTAAGGAAAACTCCGCTTTCTTCATTGAAGGACAGAATACTGACCTGAGTAGGTGGCCTTAAATAAACCCTTAAAACAAATCTGGCATTTTGGAAATTATGTTCAAACTCACAGCATTGGAGCATCACTTTTTACACAGCAGAATCAAGGCCACTGACAGCAAACCCAAGCAATGCTGACAAACATCACACCAGTATATATTTGTTACTGGTAACTAAAGTCCTTAGATTTTAGTTCTCCTTGCCCTTAGACCTAGCTGACCAAGAAATTTGGGTTGTTAAAAATGGATATTTCTGAGTTATTCCTGAGCCTAAAAATAAAAATTAAAAAAAAAATTACAGGAAAAAATGTCTATGTTTTTTTACCATTGTTCAACTTCAAAAATTGCTAAGAGGCTTGCTTAAAGTTTACAGGAAGAAAAATAATCTCAGGCTGAAGTAACTCATGGAAAAAAAGTCTGTCCTAAAAGATAATTTTTCAACAAAGTATCATTATGTGCAGAAGTGGATAAGGTAACAGAAGTGGCAACACAGACAAGATCCTAAGGTGAGTTGGAACAATTGAGAGGAAGATAATGGTGGGGGAGGGATTTTTGATGGCACTACAGAGGGCAAGGCTGGGATCCTGAACACATTAACAAGACACCCCCAAATCTGTCATCATGCAAAATACCTCACATATACTTAGACATTTATAGATTTACATAAATCCACCATTCTATAAATTTTAATGTATTCATTTTTAATTCAATTATAAATTATATCTACAATCCAAGATTGTTTCTGTATAGAGTGAGAAACCATATATGGTATTTAATTTTTTTGCCATGAAATATGTTCCCCTTTAGATATTTTGAGAATAGTGACTTGTGTTAAAACAGGAGTTGCCACATTCAATATTTATCAGATATCTGGTTTTAGAGACCATGCCTATGGTGCTTCCCCCTGAATTCTTGTGTGACCTAAAGCTTGGGTTTGCCTGGATTATTTCTCTCCTTTCTACTTCCCTACCCACAGCATTCCTGCTCTCTCCTTCCCTGCCTCTGCAGGGTCTACTCATGGGGCAGGTACAGGGCTGTGCTCCCCAGTAGAAGAAAAACATGGACACACTGCAGTGAATCCACTGGAGAGCCATTAAGATGGTTAAGGGACGAGAGGACTTGATGAGCAAGGAGAAGCTGAGAGCACTGGGATTGCTGTACCACAGGACAAAAAGGGTCAGGGGATCTTTCCCATGTGGCTGGTTGGAGAACACAGAGCTAAAACCTTCTCAAGGGCACCCAGTGAAAGGACAGGAGGCACAGGGCACCAAGGGAAATGTAGGGAGTGCAACTTAAACATTAAAAAATCCTTGGTGTAAGGGTGATCAAATACAGGAAAAGTTGTTGAGTCTCCATCCCTGGATACTCAAAACCCAACTGGACAAGTCCCTGAGCGACATCCTCTAGCTGACCCTGCTTTGAGCAGGAGGCTGGACTAGCTGATCTCCAGAGGTCCCTCCTAGCAATAGCTGTTGATTCTGTGGCCAAATGGTTTCTATGCATTTTCCTCAGCTGGGAACACTGGAATCTGGCAGCAGAAGTATTAACAGATACTGGGATTCATCATTATTTCTCTGTTGGCACTATGGTAGTCTCATAGCCCTGCTGGCTCACATGGAATTTTTGCAAACTACAAGTGCTGGGGTATTTTTCCCTCTCTTTCATGACCACTTCTGACATGCAGTCCTATGTAAAGCCATGGTTATTGCACAAAGGGAAAGAAAATTCTGAAAACTTACTCATTTCCATGTATTCTGGAGTCAGCCCAGTGAAAGGTTCCAAGATGTAGTCGAGATCCCATTGCTGAGGGTCCTTGGATTGGTTGGTGTCCATTTCCTTTACTTCAGTTCTTTCATCCTTCAGCTTCCTAAAGAGCTTCTTGAGCTTTCTGAGGAACAAAAGTTCAGATTGAACCAAGTCTGGGGTTTTTTTCCCCAAAAAGATTTGGCCCAAGTCTTTGCACAGCAACACAAAATTAATCCTGTGTTACTTTGGTGCATCACAGGGGGAGTTTACACCACCCTGGGAAAGTTCAGATGTTGTTTATTGACAGGTACAAGCTACTGGAGTTGAATCCTGTTCTTTATAATAATTTTTCTCTCTAGATGCATATTCCAAGGGGATCTTCCTGAAGATCCTGGAACCTAAATAATATCAGCAATTAGTACTCTCAAAAACAGTGAGAGTTCTTTTTTTAGTGACTACCTCTCTTTTAACAAAATACAAAATGTAAATGGTTTCGTTCCACATTTTTACTACAGGCACAATTTTATCTCAATATAAAAATTAGGAACTTCCTGTATAACAGAATTTTAATGTAAAAAAATTACCAGATGTTCATAGGTTGCCCAGAAAAGCTGCAGCTGCCCCATCCCTGGAAGTGTTCAGTGCCAGGCTGGATGGGGCTCTGAGCAACCTGGGTTAGGTTGTCCTGCCCATGGCAGGGAGTTGGAGCTTGATGAGCTTCATGGTCCCTTTCAACCCAGGCCATTCTGTGATTATGGGATATTTCCAAACAAAGAGGGTGCAAGAATGCACTGACAGTAGAAAAAGCAATATCAAACACTGTCCCACTGAGATGGGCATACAAATTTAATGACAATGACAAATAAATTAGAATAAAAGGAATAATTTCTAAATGAAGAGTAAAGTTTTCCCAATGTCCCCCCACCCCCAATGATATTTTAAATACACATGCATCAGCAACTTCATGCTGGTTTAGATAATGAGAAATTCCCATGGAAAACCACAGCAGAATGAGGTATTTCTTCATAATCAAGGCAGCAAAATACAGTCGAATTAGCATAAAATAGCCAGATTTATACTTATTGCATATCTTTCTTTTGCAGATGATATTTATCTTCCACAGAAACATACAGCACTTTACAGTTCTCATATGTGCCATGAGTGGAAATCCAGACTAATTCCAATGATGCTTTGCCAGTAGTGTAAGCAGGGCTCTCCCACAAAATCTTCCCCCACAGCTTGTGATAAACCCTTTGAACTGTAGGTGTGTGGCCTGGATACAGGAATATTTGGGAGAAGGGGTTTTCCTTTAGACCTCCAGGGAAGCAGAACCACTTTCCTGGACCCTGGCTTCAGTAGCAAGGCAAGGCTGAGGAAAAAAGCTGGCAAACACAATAAAGGCTTTGCTGTGTGGGTTTATTGCTTCATTCCCAAATTTACACTGAGCCATGGGATCACTGTGTTCCCACAGTGACTGGGGAATTTCTGTACCTACCAGTGTTTACAGGACCTATTCCATTTCATCGCCAGTATGGGGGAATTTGGGATTGGAAGACATTCTTTAAACAGGCTAGATTGCATCAAGCCCTCTCAGATGCGGGATCATAAAGTTTCAGAAATCATCAGGACAACTCCTGCTTTTGTTTGAGGTGGAAGGAAGATGTAGCTCCCAAGTCTGATGGCAACATCATCAGTGCTTTTGCATTACTGGTAACTAGGACACTCAGATTACACAGTTTCAATAAAAGTGTGGGGGTAAATTTAAAATGCTTCACAGGACAGAATTAGATGAATCCTTACGAAGACATTTACCTCCTATATCAGGCAAACTCAGCCTTTTGAAGACACTAAATTCCCTTTCTCCCCCTCTGCCTTTATGGCAGCCAAGGGAATTTGCCTGTGACAGAGGTGATGTAGCACTCAGAGGGTAGGAGGCTGGGGCAGGATTTAAAACAATCAAAGAATTCCCAGGATGCTCTTCCAATATATCCGAATTAATTTCCTAATCTGAGGGACTCTCAGAGGATGGTGAACAATAGGTTCAAGACAATGCTAATTTCTGTTCCAATGAAATGATACAAGCTATGAATGTCCCTCACACTTCCGTGGGCAGATGAGAGTGAAGATGATCTCGTTGTCACAGCACAGCAGCAGCTGAGATAAAATTTGGGTGTGTTTAGATGTGAAATCTGTGCACGTGTGACCTAATCCTTCAGTTACACCACCACAGAATCAAGTTCTGGAGTTTAATGCATACACACACCTCCCAAGAGAATCTAGTAACTAAAACAATTGTTGTGGGTTTTAATGTTTATTTGGGAATACACCAAATCCAGGGTTCAGTTGCTCAGAACAATTTTTAATTTTTCATCTGGTTATCTCTAAGCCAGGCATGATGAACAGCACCTTTAACCATTTGGAGTTCAGCTTTGAAGAAGAGTGTCTATATGCTTCTTTTTATGGTTTTGTTTTTCTGTTTGTTTTTTTTTTTGTTGTTGTTGTTGTTGTTGTTGTTGTTGTTTGTTTTTATGGTTTTGGTTTTTTGGGTTTTTTGGGGTTTTTTGGTTTTTGTTTTTTGTTTTTAAAGATCAACTGACTGAAAGCAAGCCAAACCAATTATTTCAAATTTTCCACAAAAAACAAAAAGCACCTTTGTGTCATATCCAAGCATGTGAAGTTTGAGACCAAGCAGAAATGTGTCAGAAAGTTAAAGGAACATAGAAGAGGGATTTGCAGGGTGTTATTCTCCAGCTACACAGGAATAGGGCAATGAAAATCAGTTTTGTAGAACCCTTTATCTTTACTTATGATTATGATGCTAAAACTGAGTATGATTTTTAAATGCCTTTGTTTGAAGACTGTTTCTTAATTACCTAGATCAACATTTTTAAAGAAAATTGACAGGAAAAGAGTTCCTTTAGCTTCTGATTTGTTCCTGCCAGGCAGCCCCCCACAGTGAGGAAGAGGTAGGTTTGCCCATTCGGGATGAGTGTCCCAGAAGCTTTGTGCTGAAGAGGCTCATGCAGCAAAGTTTCATGATTCTACACAGAGCTGGGCAAAGAGGGAAAACTGTAGAGCTGTAGAATATTCATTATTTCTGATCCTTTTGCCAGGGAATGTTAAAAAGCAAGGTGCATCCTTAAGGAGACTGAACAGCATGTGAGAAGAATGAATGCAGGATGAGAAGGAAAGAAAATTACCAGGTTTTTGTCAGGCTATGTCTAGAGCAGTTAAAAATGACACTGCAGCTTCTCACAGGGGATTGGCACCAAATTATTGTGTTAGGTAAGAGGTGGGAACATGGCTGAATTATGCTGATTGTAATTCCTAGTATAACCAATAAGCACTGCATTATGCACGTTAACAAGCATCTGAAGTGAGCATAAAATCACTACAGCCCCACCTGTCAATAACCCTCGAGATTTTGAGAAAAAAAAAATGATGAAAAGAGAGAAATCAAGCTCCAAGTGATCCTGGCTGGGCTGTAAGCACATGGTGATTAGATGAAGGCTCCTTTTCAAAAATCAGATAGATGATTCAACAGTTTCTCTATTGATACAGTAAGAAGGAGCAGCTGGATTTGGGGGATCTAGGGGAAAGAACGATGATGACTTGGGAAAAATGAGAAATTTGTGGAGTGAGTGAGAGTGGGATAGAGGCTGAAGAAGTGGGGCATCTGGAGGGCAGGCTGAAAGAGAACAGATGTAGGAAAATTACTTTGTTGGCACAAGTGTTTGTGTCTTCAGTGGCTGTACAATTGGGATTGTTCAGCCTGGAATAAAGAAAGAGCCAAGAGGACTTGATTGAGCCTTCCAATGCCTGAAGGGAACCTATGGGAAAGATGGAGAGAGACTCTTGACAAGGAATGGAGTGAAAGAAAAGGGGGAATGACTTCACCCTGACAGAGAACAGGTTTACATGGGATATAGGGAAGAAATTCTTCCCTGTGAAGGTGCTGAGGCCCTGGAATAGTTTGCTCAGAGAAGCTGTGGCTGCCCCATCCCTGGAAGTGTCCAAGGCCAGGCTGGATGGGGCTCTGAGCAAGCTGGGATAGTGGAAGGTGTCCCTGCCCATGGCAGGAGCTTGGAAGATTGAGGTCTTTAAGGTTCCTTCCAGACCAAACCATTCTGTGATTCCATGATTCTATTAATACTTGCTAGAACAGAGATGAATGTGAAGGTTTTACATGAAAAGACAGAAAGCCCCTAGAATTGAGCTGCCAGGAACAAAGGACTATAACAGGTGAGTTTTTTAAGTCTCTCCTTCCAGTTGATGCTTTTTGAGCTGTAGGATAATGGAAAAAGGTGCAGAGAGAAAGCTAAACAGAAAAGATTCTTAGGTTGTGTAGCTGGAGCACTTGTATCTGGACAAAAGGAAGAGCAGTGACCCAGACTCTTGTGTTCTTGCTGTAATTTTCTTTCCTGCTTTTGGGAAGGAGCACTGAAGATCCAGTCCTCCCTTCAGTCATATTCCTGCAGTCTGTTTACCTTCTCACATTCACAGGCACAAGAAGGGGGCAGGAGAAGAACAAAAGTATCTAAATTTCTTGTTCTCCCACAAATTTTTGGTACCGCCATGCTTCCTTGGCACACTCATTCTGGATTCTACAAGAGTTTCAGTTGTATTTGGGGTTTATTGATTTCTCAATCAGAGGAACAACAATAAAAAACAGGAAAAGAAAAAATAAATAAAAGGCAAAAACCCCACCCAAATCTTTAATTAAGAATAATTTAGTAAAGGTGAAAAACAACATAAGAGATAATAGCTATGAAGGGGCATCTTTAAATGGATTTTATTAACTCTTGGTATTCTCATCCAGCACATTTAAGTATATTTTGAAGGAAGTGATGGAAATTGATGCTGAATAGAAGGGCCACAACCATGGCCTCACTTAATTCAATAGTTTTGCTGTTCGCTTCAATAGGGCCAGGATTCCACCCTAAGGGTTTAGCACCAAGGTCAAAGACAGAGAGTAATAAAATAACCACATGGATGTTTTTTTTCAATAAGTTCAGAAAAAAACAGAACTGAATAAAAAGGGTCTTAAAAGAACTCTAGGTTAAGGCTTTCAAGCCCTGCAGCCTTTTAGGGTCAATTCCTGTGGCAACAGTAAAAGAATGATGGTATGTGACACATCTGAGTGAACTTTGGCATATTTACATCTGTTAAACTTGTGAATTCCAGCCCCACAGAACACACATTTCAGTTCAAGAGGGCTTAGTTTTCTATAATTCAAATGTTGTTGCATTTACCTAGCTGGTTTGCCATTGCTGGATGCAGAAATTAAAAAAAGAAATCACGCAAGGTTTACGAGACCAGCAATTGCATCTCTCATAGCTGTGGCAGCAGTTTCTACAGAAATATTGAAGGAAAAGCAAGGATGTGTCCCCAAAAATGCAGGGTTGCCATCTGAAGTTTCCATCCTCACCCAGTACTGGCCATGGATAAAGCAGAATGAAGACATGGAAAGATACTTTCCAATTCTTTCCAATTTGGGGTTCTAGGAACATAAAGGATAACTGTTGCTTGCAAACTTACTTTATCATCTACTTAGCAGTATTTTTTGAGGAGAAAGAGAAGAAAATGGGATTTGTGATTTCTGCAAATCAACTAAAACGCCTTGGGTTTTCTGGTGAATGAAATTAAAAGATTTCCTGAAAAAACAACCCTTGAAATCCTAAGATTTCAGTGAGGAAGAAAATGTTTTTGATGAGTGTCATCAGATAACTCAGCAGAGAGGTGCTTCCATGTCACAGATGTGCAGGGGACAGAACCAGATTCTGAGAATCAAATCACCATTTATGATATCCCCTTCTGTCTCTCCACATGGAGAAGGCTGGAGTCTGCCCACAGTAAAAATACAGGGAGCCAGTGGAAAATCACCCCGACTCTCAGTCTCTCCAAAGAGGCACAAGGCAAGGGGGAATGAAAAATGCTGCTGCTGGTACCCTTGAGGAACCAGCCCAAACCAGTACAGTGGTCCATGCAGGAATAGGAGGCTAACTCTGATTTAATTAAGTGCTCAGTGATTCTTCTGGTGCAAACAGGCCCAGAGAGAAGGGCCAAGCCCTACAGACAGGCACACCATTTTCTTGGGAATGCAGACAAGCAAAGGAAAAGCAGATATGTTTATTCCAAGATGACAAGATAGCATTGTGACTGAATTGAAGTATTTATCTAGGAAGGGGAGGATGAAAGGATGATTGTTTTTAAACAGTTTTAAAAATTGAGGCCACCACAATTTGTTAAATGAAGGGTGGGGGAGCAAATCTGAAGGAGAAAAATGAGATGAAATTATCGCATTCTTGCACCAAAGGGAGGGAAATGAAAAAAAATTGGACATGACTTTCTGTTTGAACTGGATCAGCCCATGCTTTCATGAGTCAAAAATAATAAATACAGTATTTGTAACATCATAAAATTCCCATTTAAAAAGTCCAGTAGCAGTAAGTTTTTGGTAGACGAGAAACAAATTACAGCAGGTTTATACTGAAAAAGCTTTAAGCCTTCAACATGTCAGATATTTTGGGAATGATTTACCACCCTTTTCTCAAAATAAAATGTAAACTCAATGAGATACAGACAGAAAACAGGCCTCCCTATTGAACTTTGACACAAGAATAATGAAACCATCCATAATCTACATCTGATTTGTTTGGGAATTTTTTTCTCTCTCTCTATTTAAATTTCTTGCCAGGAAAAAAAAAATAATCTTGCTGAGAAAAGGGAGAAAAAGGGCTCATTTGAAATATATTTCATATCTTTTAAGAATCACTCCTCTTGATTTCTAGTTACCATCATCATAGCCTTATGGATGTGACCTAAAAGCTGCTGACACCAGAGCTGGAAGATTCTGCCTCATTTCAGTGGAGCTGAGATGTCTAAACCAGCCTCTTAATCTCCAACATTTCACAGGCCACTGCCACCACGAAGCAAACCTCCCAAGAGGCAGGAGCAGAACTTTCTCAGTGGATTACCAGTGCCTGAAGATCTCCATGGCACTGGTGAGAGACAGGGAGATTTTTCCTGCTGTATTTGGAGCAGGGAACCAAGAACTGAAGCAGCCTGTGGCAGAAAGTCACTGAGCTGCCAGTGTCTCTGCCTGCTCCTGCATCATCCCAGAATAACATAAAGGCACCTTGGAAATGTGTGGATTTCATTCCCAAACCCATAAAATAGTCATAGATCAAGTAATATATTTTAACATCTTTTATGGGCTATTGCTTTCCCCTACACTATCTCCCCTCCACTTTGTGCTAATTTGTATTCAATGCTGCTGTCCTGAAAGCTTCTCTGAAACTTCGCAGGAGATCTATCATACCTTGCATGTTTTCCCTGATTTCTAAAATTAATTTAAATCAATTATTTCATATATTCCATCATTTTATTTAAGCCATTTAGGGAAGGTATAGCCAATTATTCAACATAAAATACAACCAGATATTTCACCACAACCAAAAATGTGATTTATCATCACATTCAATTAGAACCCACTGAAGGCAGTGGCAAAAGTCCCATTTAGCTGAATAAGGACCAAGGCTTTGATTTACTGTGCCATAGGAATAACACATAATGGAAAAGGCCAGGATACATACGGGATTCCAATTTCAAAGAGATTGTTTTGAATCAGTTGCTTTCCAAGCATGATGATGCTCAGCTGAATGCAGAGTTCCATCAGACACCCTCCTGGAGCACACTGCAATTAAACAAAACCAGAGAGTGTGAAGGGATTAAGAAAATTAATTTAAAAGTATCCACTTGGGAGAGCTCCCAGTGTCTCTATGTGCCCACTGTCCCTACCACTAATTTTTGTGGGATCACAGAGCTCATTGATTACTTCAAATCTGTGTTTGACAAGGTATTTCATCTCCACTCCTAAAACTGCATTATGGAAAATATGCAGAGCTCTGAAACAACTCGTGGTGCTCTGGGGCTCCTATATTTCCTTTAAAAATATTTACTATATAATCAATGTAATAAACATAATGCAGGATCACCAATACTCTTCCAACCTTGATCTCTCCCAGGGGGGAAAGAAAACCTTCAATCTTGCAAAGACTTTTATGTCAGCTTTATTGTCAAACCTTGAGTACATCTCTCAGCTTTCAAGGGAATACCCACAGCAATCCCCTTCATGAGGGGATTTAAAAAAAAAAAAAAAAGTTTATAGGTTTAGCACAAAATGGCTCCAGGTTTTTAAGCTACTAAAATTGCCAAGCTTCCAGCAATCTGCAGAATGGGAAGCCAGATTCATGCTTCCCAAGGGCCTCAACCAAATCATGGAATATTTGTGCCTTGGTGCCCAGTTATAAAGCACAGAAATGGTGATGGTTCACCTAAGAAAGACCATGAAATAGTCAAAACTGCAGAAAGAAAGAATATAAAGTTGCATTAGATGGAAACCCTGGGTTTTGCCTATTCAAGTTGAAGATTTAACCTCTTGTTTGAATATGTGTTTTCTATTTTTCCCCTGTTGTCTGTAGTCCACTGAACACTGTACACATATTTCTTTGTGTAAAAGATTTTATTTGTAATTTGAATTTCATATGTACTTACCTCTTCCATCCTATAACCTTCAAACACATACACATAACGACCAGGACGGCCAACAAACCTGAAAGCAATAATAATATATAAACTAGTATAGAAACAGGAAAAAAAGCTAATTTTGACACCATGATTTAATATAAAAACATAAAAATAAGTTAACTTTGAAATCAAGATTGTTCATTTGCATTAGTCAAAATATTCCAGAAGTTGCTCCTTAAACATGAATTTTCAAGGGCTCAGCATTTATTCAGCTTTGATTATTTCGAAGAAATATGCCTCTACAAATGGTTTTTTACTACATCTGGATAAAATAATTTTAACAAAATATTTTTCAGTGCTAAAACAATATAATTTAAAAAAACCCTCACTTGATTAGAGATGGCAAATAAACCTGGGGACACATATCCTAATTCACAATCTCTTACATGTGAATAATGCCCTGAATGGAATTATTTACACATCTATACACAACCAAGACTCTTGTGGCTACACCAGGAGAAACAATGATACTGACTTTATTCAAATCATACAACACAAAAATATGGTTAAAAAAAGAGAGAATTTGATGGCTTTTTTTCATTGGTGTCTGACAATATTTGCAACTGCTGGCAAAATGCATCATAAATCCTCAAATGAAAGGTGCTGGATAGGATTAGTGAAGAGCAGAGATTAACAAACTTTACAGCCCCCAAAAGGAAGAGCAAAATAGTAGGAAACAAAATCCAGAGGATGTTTTAAACATTTTTTTGCCAAAGTTTTAGCAAAGAATCATTTTAAGCTTCCCATTCTAAAGCATGTGGATGACTGAGTCCCAAAAGAAAAGGATTCTGAGCCCATAGGAAGTCACACTTATTTGTCAGGACAGCTGAATTAGCTTTTTGGTCAATCACTTCATTTGCCAGTTGACTGTAGCTATTTCTTAATTTGATATGCGAGAATAATGCAAAATAATGCGAAAGTAATAGAAAAAAAGAGCTCCATAATTTCAAATGAAACAGGAAGACCTTTCTTTGCTAAATGATGCTTCAAGGAAAATTTGCTAAGCTGTGGAAAGTTAAAGCCTGTGGACCACCATTCATTATAAAAACTACACTTTTTTAAAAAACCAAAATTAATTATTAACTTTAGATAACCCTGTCAAAGATAGTTTTTCAGAGCTGGCAAAGATGACCAGTCCCAGGCCTTTGTGCCCATTTTTATACACAGATCCACTAATATAGACATACATATATAAATGCATATACAGAAATATATATATATGTAAAGATATTTATCCTACCTTCCTTTAAAAAAGGCAACATAAAAAATTGATGCATAAGAATTCACAAACTTCAGTAGGAATGCTTTCAAAATCAGTCTTTCCTCAAAAGTTTTCTCTGTTTTTGGTATTTCTGGGGGGGGAAAAAAAGGAAACCAGAGAACTGAATCAGTAAGTAATATAAAAATCCCTGAATCCCCAAACATGTACAAAAAACCTCAAACTCCAAACCCTGGGTTTATATTAATTTTTCTTTTGTACCTCTAATTTGTACCAAAGCCACTAGGTCTGCCACTGAGTCCTGATTTCCAGAGATATTCAATTCCACAAAGCAAAAGCAGTATAAATTAGTCTGCTGTATGTATGGATATTAACATACACGAGTATATCGGTTACACAGTTACACAACTAAAATAACAAAACATTCGTATTCTCAATTGAGGAATGCTGAAAGCAATGTACAAAGGCTTTCAACCAGAAATAAAACACCTTAAAAGCATCCTTGACTTGTAGTCTACAAGTCTTCTTTTCTGTGGTGAGATTGTTGATATGTTTGATGCTAAATACAAGACTAAATACATTTTTGAATAAGGTATTAAGTGAATTAAGTGCAAAATAAAGGCACATTTTTGTTAACAATTCACTATATATGTTCTGTATTTCAGGCTTTTCAAACTGATGGTAGGATCCTTTTTTCAAGATCTTATATGGGGGAAACCCTTGTGTTTCTCTGCTCATCCTGAGCTGTAGCTAATGTGAGAGAAGATCATTTTATGATTAAATTTATCATTCTTGGCTGAACTTCTGTGGCACAAAGAAAGTATGGAATAATAAGGAGATCCAGAGCTCTGGTTTAAGGACTTCATTAAAAATACTGCTGTACTTGTACAGTTTTGTTTCAGTCACAATCTGAGTGTTCTGTTTGCTTTGCTGTTGTTTTGGGGTGCTTTTTCTTAAAAAAGCTACACGATTATTTTAGCACTAAAGGAACAGAAAAGCCCAATGAGCTCTCACTGCCTGACTTTCTTTGTGATACTTTCAACCACATTTTCATAAAAGATCAATGCACAACCTGATGAGCCCTAAGGCATAGCCCACCTATAAGTATAAAAAAGCTTAATTAAACATTCAAACAATTTGTATGTGATCCCATACACTGAATAGATCTGAAAGAGAAAAGCTCAGGGCAGCAGGAATATCGGATGACAGCAGTACAACTTTTCATTTGAGGGAGAAAAATCCTAAACCCTGCCTTACCGAGAACCCCCCCACCATGGATGAGCTCAGCCTCTGGATGAACATTTGCACACCATATATGGTCCCAGAGGCTCCCTCAGACATCCTATATCATAGCTTTAGAGGCATGTGTAGAATTTGTCCTCCAGCTCGTCGGGTGTGCTGCATGAGAAATGCATTCAGCCAGAATAGGTGTGTTAGTAACAGAGAAAACTAACTCATCCCAAAAAAATGAAACACTCAGTGGTGGGTTGCTATGCTAAAATTAAGCAGCTGGAATTTTGCAGGTGGAGGATGAGTTGAGCTAAGGGTGGAATGGGCCTTAGCTCTCTGAAGGAGCTGCTGCCTTTGCAAGGGACAAACAGGAGTAGTTTTGATTTTGCCCCCATTTCACTGGTTCTTCCTTGGCCTCAAGGAAGGGCTGAGGGTGAGGAAGCCCTGGCACAGGTTGTCCAGAGCAGCTGTGGCTGCTCCATCCCTGGAAGTGTCCAAGGCCAGGTTGGATGGGGCTCAGAGCAACCTGGGATAGTGGAAGGTGTCCCTGCTCATGGCAGGGGGTTGGAATGACATGAGCTTTAAGATCCCTCCCAACCCAAACCGTTCTGTGATTCTGAATTACAAGTGAGCTGTAAATCTTGTCTGGCACCACCTGATTACTGAAGATGATCTGTTCTTCCTGGGAATAGCAGGATACCATCTGCACTTCGGCTGGTCTCATCTGTGATAAAGGGCCATCAGTGCCCCACTCTGCTGGGCCCACTCTCAGAGTCCTGCTCTATCCTGTACAACCTCTCTGTATTGATAACAGCAAAACTCCTACTCTTTTCCTCCTGATTGAGGAGGTATTGAGGCATATGTATGACTCTGATCCCATGATTAACACAATTACTATCAGTGCTATTCTTGTGCTTACAGATACAATTTTTCACCTGAACAGAGATTCAAGTGTACTTGGAGCAGGAATAGAAACTTATGCTGTCAAGAGCTACTCCTTCAGCCCAACAAGTGTGTTCTTCAGCTTGTGGATTAAGTGCAGTGTGAAATGAGAATTGAAGATGTTTTTTTCCTCTCAGCAAAATGAGAGTTCACAAGTTAAGCAACATTTATCAGCATGCATGAATTGTAATTTTTAAAAACATTTTGATTACATTTGGCATCTGAGCCTAGCGCAGGAGAAAGCTGCCTGAGTGAACTTTCTAACTCATGTAATTCTTAGCACTAGAGATTATTCTGACTGGATCCTTCTTTAACAAAACATCTGATGCTTGATTAGGAATGCTGCCCTAATAAAGATAGGATTAGAATTAGATGCAAAGTGACAGGAGGGCAATAATCAGCAAGTAAGAAATTGTTGTTTCTTTCACAGTTCAGCCTGGTGCACATTTCAAAGGGAGACATTTTCTTCCTGTACTTCCCAAAGAAAGGCCATGGCAATGCCTGGCACTTTTCAGCTCCTGCCTAGAATCTGCTGGAGAAGTCTCATCTTCATCTTTTCCTACTCTTTCCACACAGCTGTGTCATTCTTAACATTTGTGCCCTTTCTTACCTGGGCAGGTGTAGTGAACGGAATTGATCAGGTCACACACAGTTAGCAGCCTGTCACTTACATGAAGGCTGAAAATCTGGGTACAATTTTGGCCTGAACAGTGAGCCTGAGCTCATTTATGCCACTAGAACAGAGTCCATTTTTGCAACCCTGTTACAATCTGCCCAAAGCCTGGTGCAAAACAGAAATAAACAAACAAATGAACCACCTAAAGTGGCAATTTGTGAAAATTAATTGCTTTGTCTTCATTTTTTCCAAATACTTTAGGAATTTAATTTAAACTAACTAAGGACCATACTTCCAAAATTCAGGATTGGACCTCTAGCAACTGCAAAGCTGTAGTTTGTAATGTTCTTCCAAAAATAGGACTGAAAGACATGTTTTCATTAGTGAATTTAAAAGTGTTTTGAGAAATTGAGAAGAAGCAGAAGTCTTAAAAGTAATCTCATGTAAAGGCACTATCAGTCAACATTCTTGATCTATTTTATACAATAAAACAAAACCCCAACCTAAACCCCTATTAGTAAACATCTTTAGCCTAATGTATATAACAAATCAATACTTTAGGCCTAAACCTCTAGAGGAGTCAAAGGAATGACTTCCCTTCAAAAGAAATAAATAACCAGGCTTGCAACAATATTTTGATGTTTAAGATAAATTTTGAAAGTCCAACCACTAACTGCAGTACAAATCATTAATAAAACGTCCAGCCCAGACATGCCCCTAAAATGGAGCAAAAAAATCGTTCAAGGAGTAAGGAAATGGTTAAAACTTTCATCAGGGAAACAACATCAGTGTAACTTTGTCAGAGCCATCAACATTTTTTAAACAGCCCACTGACTTTCTGCAGCTCTTAGCTTAAAGAGGAACCTTCACGGGCCTGAGTGTGTTCACAGGCCCTGTCCAGGAGGCAATACTCCTCTTGGACCCTCCTTGAACCCCCTGGTGTCAATACATGGATAAATGAGGAATGTGGCGAGGCAATTTTACCAATTTCTGTCAGCCATTTGGCCACAGCTCCATAGATTTCATCAAGGATGAGGACCACCACAAGGTTAATGATGACAGCAGTGGCAGTCACGGTCACTCGGACGTTGGACCTGGTTGTCTCGTTTGTGCTGAAGGACAAGGCTGCTGCTGTCGTGATTCGGTACACGATGACACCAAACACTGCTGAAAACGCCAGCATGATCTGCACAAAAATGAACACACAGATTAGTTCAGCCTGGAAACAGAAGCTTTGGCTGGGAGGTTGGGTGAGTTCCATGAATTGGCACCACGGGGTTTTTTCTTAGTGCGAGGTGACAACATGCAGGTGATTGAATTAAAAGGCTCTCCAACAAACAGGGACATAAATAAGAAATAAGGAAATGGATGCACGACTCCAAACTGGCACGACAATTCAACTGACACAAGGTGCTCAGAGGGCTGGATGCTTCACAGTACCTCTCCTGTGAAGACAGCCTGAGAAAGTTGGGATTGTCCAGCCTGGAAAAGAGAAGACTCCAGGGACATCTTATACCACCTTTCAGTATCTAAAAGAGGCTTATAAAAAAGAGGGAAAGTGACTTTTCCCATGGGCTGGTAGTGTTAGGAAAAGGGAGGATAGTTTTAAACCAAGAGAAGACTTTTTTTGTTAGATATTAGGAAGAAATTCTTCCCTGTGAGGGTGCTGAGGCCCTGGCACAGGTTGCCCAGAGAAGCTGTGGCTGCCCCATCTCTGGAAGTGTCCAAGGCCAGGCTGGACACCTGAGTGCCCTGATCCAGTGAGTAGCATCCAGAATTAAATAACATTTAAGGTCCGTTTCGACTCAAACCAACCTGTGATTCTTTTATACCGATTCCATGGATTCCTGCAGATGGGCATGTCCATTCTGATTAAAGCTACACACATCATCCATGCAGTAAAATTTGGGCGTTTTGGGTTCAAAAGCAGGAATTAAGCAAGGTCTTTTATCTGGCAATAGATTCAGATGGCTTGAACTGGAGGGCCTGTATTTATGTGCAGTCAGGGAAATGGGCTTTGCTGGCTCAAACAGCTTCACCTGTGCACAGCAGAAATGCCAACTTACAAAGTAAAAAATAAAAAGCTTCCCCTGTTACTATTCTTTTAAGGCTGACCTAAGCAGGATTATTAGTGCTTCACTTTACATTTTTGTCCCAGAAATCACTTGGTATCCCTGGCATCCTTCGTGGGCTGGCTTTCACCCATGAGATGAGGAAAGTTGGCCCTGCTATTTAAGGTCAAGTTCCCACAAGAAGAATTTTAATTTCACAGGGTTGTGGTATTCTGTTAAAAAAAAAAAAAAAAAAAAAAAAACCCTTAAAAACCCTAAACCAATCCACAATGAAAAAGAAATCATTAAAACAATAATAAAAATTAGCAAATTTTCATCATCATAGCACAAAATGGGGAGAAGGTACATTATTCCCTTTCATTTTGCCTTGAGCAAGAATTCCAGCATACATTCATTATTTTAGGTAAAACTTGAGATCCTCAGATGAAAGAGACTACCTCAATGTGAAAGATTAGACTACTGCAATTATCAAAAGGGGCCTAGGGGCCCAGATTCAAAACATGGGTTTAAGGAAATTTAACAGTTCATTTTAATGATCCAGCAATAGTTTATTGAATTCCTGTATGCAGAGGAAGGTTGTTGCATGAAAAGGAACTATTGCAAAAGAACCACAACAAAAATCAGAGTTAAATTGTTAAAGGTTGAAGGTGAAAACTGGGCACATTTTACTTTTATGAAGAACTAGTAAACATACTAAGAATTAATTATTTGGAGAAACTCATGGAGACATCAGATGAAATTGTCAAATATGTTTTGTCAGCAAATAGTAATAGTTAGACCTAGTAAAACATGTAATTTTACTTTTTAAAGAACTGTTTCATTAATTTTAAATGAAATGTAGGTGAATGATAAAAGCCTGAACCTGAAACAGTTTAAATGAAAACTTTTCAAATTACATAAAATATTATTTCCTTTGGTTTTGTAGTTTTCATTGTGTGAAGGACACATTTCTAGCTTTTATATCTATTTTTCTTTTGACTTACTTACCAAATGAACAAAAAAATCACATTCATCCTGAGCCACCTTGCTGTGACAGAAGGGGTGAAGGAACACGTAACTTTTTCCTTGCTTCCCCATTATAATCACTAGAGTAGAGAGTAAAATCCCCAACAAAGGAAGAAAACAAAACAGCACCACCTGGTATTAATTTACTTCACCTTCCACCTCTACAGACACCTTAAGCTCCTTTCTTTTTCTTAATCTGAGTCACAGATTCCTCCTTCTTAATCATCTTCCTTATACTCTCTTCCTGTTTCTTTTCCCTGTGGATTCTTCGCAATTTTTTCACTCTGGTGGTGGACAAGGAAAATCAGCAATTGGATGCCTCATTCTGGAGTGGATGAGTTCCCTGGGCCTCCACACACACCCCTCTCCATCACAAATTCCCACTTAGGAATGATATCTTAACAGTACAGGAAAAAGAGTCAAGGACAGTCCACACTAAACAGAAGAGGAAATTTCAGATCATGAAAGTTCAATAGCAAATTCTTGAACCCGACCAAAGGATTTTAGGGGTCCCTTGTCCTGAGAAATGTTACTGGAGGATGAGAGAGTAGCAACCTTTTTTAATCTATACAGTGCCATAGCAAGGTGTACAAAGTTACTGGGGAAAAAAAATGTTTTATTTGTTTAAAGAACAAAAATATTAGGTTTGCAAAAGCACCAGGGCTTCAGAAACTCTCAGTTGCTCAGCTGTTTTTAAACATCTGCTTAGACACAGATGGAAAAACACTCCTTAAGGAGTCTTCATTATCTGTGCATCCATCAAGAAGGGAAAATTGAGGAGGGCCTGCATAGTTACTGTGAGCACAGTTCTCACTCCCCAGACAGTCACTGAGGGCAAATGGTTCCTGTATCTTCACAGCATTTCTCTCATTCCTGAAAATACCTCTTCTGCCCAAATTCCTGATGAGGCAGGCCACCATTTGTTCAGGTGCCCACTCTGGGGTTTGTTGTCATTGCCAAAATTCCCTCTGGCCATCCTTTCCCCCCATTATGGCAGTTTCTTCCCTGAATAGCTGAACTAGTCCATCCAGGACTGAACTGTTTAGAAACAGATGTGAAAATTGGCTGCAGAAAAGGTCACCTACTGAGCCTGGTATGAATGAAGACAAACAGGAAAGCAAACTAGATCTGAGAAGGAAGCTATAAAACCCCGTGGGCTAGGCTGCTACCTCCATCCAAGTAGGATAACAATTTAATGTCCAGATAGTTCCCTGGCTCCCCCATAGGGCTATTCTAGAGTCAAGTATTACACCATGTGAGTGAGAATAGGGTGGAAGAGGCTGAACTCTTCTGACACAAATTGATTTTCTTCCTTCCTCTGACTGAGCCAAACAAAGAAAAGCCCCAGTGATGCATTGCTCCATGCCACTCTGCTCTCTTCCAAAACTACCAGCATTTTTACCACCAACTCAGAAATGTCTGCCACAACATGTGCCTTCTAAATATGGAGTTTATAATTTGTGACACATTTGTTATTGTTAATCACACTCAAGAAAAACTTTTAGATGCCCAGCTGAGCCCAGATCTCCTGCTACCATTGATCTCACTCTGCAAAAATAAGACTTGTGAACTTCTGTCCTACAATCCCTGCAAAATGCATAGCTTAAATCAGACTTGGATCTTCTGGCCCCCTCTGCAGTCCAATGAGACTTTGTGTACAGCAAAAGGACTGTGATCAGATTTTAAAGCATCCACACAGGTGTGAATTAATCCTTGGAATTGTTTGGTGATGTAAGACTGGACAAGAGCAGCAAACACAATGGTTTTTTCAACCTGCATTTTGAAAAAAACAAACAGCATGCCTAGCTTAATACAGACAGAGGAAAAGCCAGAAAGAAAAGACCACAACACAATTCTTGAAAGAGGATTCACAAAACTGAAGTATGCAACAGAAGTATGGAAATAAAGGGGGAAAAAATAAAGAGGAAAGATTTTACACTAAGAAAACCATTACCAGCGTCAAGAATCACCAGGGGAAGTGTGGGATGTAAAGCTCAGGGTAGGAGGGACAGAACAAAACAGGATCACTCTATGGCAACATAGAAATCTTCATGGAAAGCACCTATAGATTTGGAACACCAGACCATTTTGCCCTGGAAAAGGTACATTAAAATTCAACAATCACTTCTGCAGCACTAGAAATTGCTATGCCCTTGTGTGCAGGTCTGTGTCTGACTCTTGTACACCTGCACACACATGTAAATTCAAGATTTTATTATTTATTTTGTACATAGGCCTTATAGTAACAATAATTTATCTGTGTGAATAGTAATAATAGAGGTTAACAAGACCAATAATGTTTCTCAGTACAATTCTTTTTCTCAGACTGACAACAAAATTTCAGTCTGATCTTTCCAATTCCTCTTTGACTAATCTAGCAGGACAAAGGGAAACATTCCATAGAGTAAAGAGTAGACTGCAATATCCATGTAGGATAGCAGAGCGTGCTCTCCCTCAAGAGTTGGCTTGAATTTCATGCATGGTTTGCAAGTTGTCTCCTGAAGGTACTTACATATAAATAATGCTCAAAATATTGCAAAAATAAGATCATTGTGTCCACTTTGCCAGATGGTGCAAGTCAGCCTAGTTCCACTAGTCACGAACAGAAGTCGAAGAATTGGAGCTCTGCATTTTACATCTCACAAACTGTAGGTAATAACCCTTTATAAATCTCTCTGAGATGTTACAGTAAGCAGGGAGGGTAATACCTAGGCTATGAGTCAGGAAAGCACTTTAAGCTCATGCTTAGGGGAGATTTAAACATGTGGTGAAAGTCAAGAGCATGTGTAAGCACCCTGTCTACAAAAGAATGACTTGTGAAAGCTCAATCAGGGCTGTGTGCTTAGTCAGACTCAGTGTGGCCTGCTCTAAGTGAAGTCATGACTCATGCCACTTGAGAGGTTCTGTCTAAAAAGCAAATACTGGGTATGTCCTCAGGATGGTAAACTCACTCAAAATGCTGCAAGTACATCCATATATGACACATCTAAAATGTACAGAAAATATTCTGAATATGCAATGCATACATCTTCATAAATATATAAACATATCTATAAGGGTGTAGACATCAACTTCAATGTGAAAATTTGATTGTCAGAAAAAGAAATGAAATCTTCTCAGGACATCTGGAGCAGTATATGCAAATTTGAGTAAATTAGAAATACACTTAGGTATCTTAAAATAATTTAGGTCCCAGGTGAGTTTCCCTAGCTACATGCTGCAATGGTGTAAACAGGCCTATTTCACTGCCGTTTTATAGTGGCTGTAGATATGAACAGAAGCTTTCAGTCAGTAGTTTCTGTAACCAGAGGGATAATGGGATCCTTTACCATGTAATTTAGGGTTTGTTAGCCAGGCCTTTCTGTTGCTGTTTACGAAGTCCAGCAGCTTCATGGTGTGTTGGTTTGTTTTTTTTTTGCTGGAAATTTGACTTTTGACTAGGACAATGGTGTCCCCACTTTAGAGGCTGCCCTGCACACCTGATTCTTGTTCCCAAGGGAAGACTGTGTACCATGATCTTACTGTATACCATGATCTACTGTACAGTCCATCCCTGAATGTGTCTTGGATAAATATTTCTCAGCAACTGATTTATTTCACCTGGATGTCGCTTGTTCAGAAAGGCTCAACCTTTCTGAACGTCACTGTGACCAACATATGCAATACTGTGCTCACAACTAAATATCAATATTATTCCTTCCAATATCCTTATTGGATAACAGAGATGGAGCAGAAACCCTGGGGGAGAGGCAGAATTTGTGTAATGAACTGTCGGCATTACAGCAAATCAGACCTTCCACAAGCAGCCTTTGGAAGAAGAGAATAAAGCTGGAGGCAGGCATTGAGCTCCATGAACCTTCCTAGTATTTCTCCCAAACTGACCTTACCTTCAGATTTGTAACACATCTGAAAACAACAATTCAATGGTTTCCTTCTGGATGCTCATGACATAATTTCTCACACCTAATAAACGAGCAGAAATGCAAATTATGTTACCATAAATAGAATCAGTCCGAAGTTTGCTGCATATCCAGGCATGCGGTCACTCCATGTCAGCTTCTCTTTTTCATTCTGTAGGCAAAACACATAAACAAAATAACAGATGTGACAGAACTGTACAATAGGAAATATTAGAATTAATAGGATTTGTTGTTGAGAGACATTCTCAATTCCAGTGCTGTGATTTTGAAGTATATTATGCGATTTAGAACACTGATATTTTAAAGTAGATTTTAATTCAAGATAAAGGAGGGGAAGAGTAAATACAACATGTAGAAAATGTCTGCAAAATTCAGAAAATATCCTATGCAACTATGATTTAAGTATTTGAAAACATGTATTCAAGTCTTACTAAAGTTCGTATCTGGAGAAATCCCTGAGATTGACCTTAATTCACATTTAGGCAAAGCAAGATTCAAGCGTTTATTTTTAATTGCTTCTTGTAAAACTACAGAAGAACAGTGCTTGAGACAGAAGCCATGATAAGAATACTGACTACCATTGAACCCAGATTTTTTTTCTAATGGTCACAAGCACCAAATGTGACCCCTCAGATAATTATTGGCAAGACACCCCAATCCTTCCCCTTGTACTTGTTTCATAGCAGAGGGAAACTACAAAAGCAAGGCCCCTCTGATCCCTGTTTTCAACCTTGTTTTTTTTCATGTATAAACAGCATCTCCCTCTTCCCTGCATAATTTAAAGCAACTGTGATCAGTGAAATCCAGTACCCTTTTCCCCTCCCCACACAAACTCAACTCCAGCCCCAGCTGCATGTACATCTAAAGAAGACATTTGAAGATGGATTTATGTGAGAAATATGATTCCCTCCTCTCAAAATAGGTTTCTTAAAATAATAATAAGGTCGCTGCTTTGTTTGAGTAAAACTAAAACTATATAATCAAATTAACCAAGGACACAAAGCCAGCTGCTGTTGGTATTTCTGTGAAGCACCACTGCTGCCCCATGGACCAGTACTACCTTTACACTGGAGTTAGCCCAGAGTGATTCTCAATTTAAATGAATTTAAATCAGATTAGAACTCAGGTCAAAGGTTTCCTATAAACCATTTCTAAGGCACAATTGCCCATGGATAAACATAAAAACCTGGGAGAGTTGTGCCTTTGTAAGAAGCTTTCCCAAAACAGAATTAGGAATGCAGCATATAAGTGCAGAAATGCAGCTGTGGATTTTCTAACTGGGATTTTGAATTAGACCTAGGACACAGCCCTGCCTACACATCCCTTGCCAGGGGTGGTGGTGCCTCAGACACTGTGGGAGGGAGCATTACTCAGCAGCCCCTCTTGTGACCTCGTCTCCTTTGGGACAGCCCTAGCAGCACTGGGGCACAGCAGACCAAACCAGAAGCACCAATAATTTGGCCCAGTGTACACAGCACAAAAATACTCTTTGCAGTTCATACACGGAGTCCAGCACGTAGCTGGAAGGCTACTTGAAAGAGCATTCCTGTGAATGCACACATGCATTTCATTGCATTTTGGCTGTTACCACTCAGCAATTCTACAGGACATAAAGAAGTTCTGAGGGATTCTATTCCCAGAAGTCCTGAAGGACACCACATTTTACAGTTTCACTAGGGGCTGTATGGGGCTGTGGCTGATGTGGGGCTGTGCTTTGTACTTGTGCTGAGCACAGGGCTGATAATACAGAGATGGATTTGTTATTGTGGAGCAGAGCTTACACTGAGCCAAGCCTTTCCTGCTTTTCTGCTGCTACACTGCTGAAAGAATTTAAGAGGAGACACAACCAGGACAGGTGACCCCAACTGACCAAAGGGACATTCCAAACCTTATGGCTTCACGATCAGTGTATAAAGTGGAGAGAAGAAGGAGCAGGGGAGGGATGTTTGTAGTAATGGTGTCTGTCTTCCTGAGAAACTTGCATGTGACAGAGCCCTGCTCTCCTGGGGATGGCTGAACACCTGCCAGCCAAGGCAACTAAGGAATTAATTCCTTGTTTTGCTTTTCTATAAAGCTGCCTTTATCCCAACCAGGGATTTTCTCCCTTTTATCCTTCACATTCTTCCCCTGATCCTGCTGTTGGGGAGTGAGTGGTTGCTGCTGGGGTTACACCAGGATGATCAGCAGACCATCTTCTCAGCTCACTCTTCCATGTATGTGCTTCCTTGAACCTTGTTTTTCCATGAGTTTGCCATGGACTGTAGCACTCAGCCAAAGGGAGATCTGAACAACGTGAGGAGTTGCTAAGCCAACATGAGAATAAAGGCAATGTTGGATGAAGAAACTGAGCTACTTAGCATACACTGCCAAAAACAAATTTGGAAATTTAACTCAATATCCCAGATCTCCCAGTCTGTCCTAGTCTATCCCAGTCCATCCCAGAAATTTCAGCTCCTCCTAGTCCCTCCCAGAGCTTCTTGTCCATCTCAGTTTTTCCCAGTTCATCCTCGTCCATCCCAGAGTTCCCCGTCCATCCAGGCAGTGGAAAGCTACCTTCTGTTCTTGTGACCAGAGACAGGGTCTCTGGACCCTGGAAATGGGATGAAGCTGAGTCAGGGAAGGTTTAGGGTGGATAGCAGGAAAAGGTTATTCCCCCAGAGGGTGGCTGGGCACTAAACAGGGAATTCCCCTTTCCCCAGGGAATTGTTACAGCCCCAAGGCTACCCAGGAGCATTTGGACACCACTGCCAGGCACAGTGTGGGATTGTTGGGGGATCCTGTGCAGGGCCAGGAGCTGGGCTAGATGATCCTCTATCTGGAGCAGCCCAAAAGTGTAAGTATTTATTGACACAACAAGACGAAACAGATCATCTGCAGAACAATCTCAGTGACAGATGTGTTACGCTGAGGAACATCCCCCAAGATGAACTGTGTTGCAGGGGAATATTTATATGCAGACAAAAAACCTCACAATAGAAATTGTTTGGTTTTGTGCCAGAGGCAAATGAAAAGATTTACTTTAAAAATCTTACTTTCGTTTTCCTTCAATACAGTGATGGATTTGCAATTCTAGTGGAGGAAAAAGCAGGTTTTGTCCTGTGTGCAGTGATGTGTTCCTGTTTTAATGTTTAATCATGTGTGGAATGTATTCATTGAAGATATACAGCTCTTTTCCTAATAAAAAATTAAAAATTAAATTTAAAAAAAATCAAAAAAATAAAGAAAGATAAAATGAAATCCCTTCTATATTTTTCTGGATGGTTTATTTCCATATGAGTTACCTAACATGGCAAAGATCTAGCTCTGCATCTTTGGGTGGATGGGCCTCTGGGCTGTGGAAACTTGGAAGTACCCTGCACTTGGACAGCACCAGGCAGCTTTTGAAAACAGTTCTATGCTTCTCTGTGAATTAAACCACAGCCACTTTGCTCAGATCACAAGTATTTCAGTTATTAATTGATATTTTCCCTCGAGATGACACCTCCTCCAAGCAGGTGTTTCTAACCATCAGCAGTGCCAGCTCAACCTGCACTTGGGGAGTACAACCAGAGATTTTCTTTCTTCTCCATCCTGCTTTGTAGTTCCTGTGCTGAAATTCAGGGTCTTCATTGTGGTTGCACCTCAGCAATCCCAATGATTTCACTGGACTTGCACAGAGCTGTAATAATTGACTGGAATTTAGTAAAAGATGCCCAGAGAAGAACAAAATCTAGGACTCCTCTCTAAGGTCTTACACTGCTAGCAACAAAAATAAGCTACAAAATTATATTTTCAATCACAAAATCCAGAAATCCATCTCTAAGTATGCCCAGGAATCTTCAACTAAGTAATTGCCATTTTTATAACCTCACATTTCTTAGTAGAGTTCTACTTTAATTTCTGCTTTAATACAAAAGCTTTAATTTGTGTAAAAACTGCACTGTCCAAATGAACATCTAGAAATATGAATTGTGGTATCAAATACAGCTATTTGGTATTCGTGTGACACCTAAAGCACTGTTTGTGCACTGCAGGCTCAAGACAAGGCATGAAAAGAGCTACTTCTGAAATAAGGGGTCCCTATAGTTTTACTTTGGCCTTGAAATAAGTTTAAGACAAGGAGAAAAGGATCCTTCAGAGCCATTTGGAAACTCTGAGCCAGAAAAGGCCTGCAGAATGGGCAGTTGAAAATCCAGAAAAACAATCCATTCCAGGGTGATGGCACAAAAAGAGGCACAATCCAGGAACCTCAGCATTTCTGGGGTCATGCAGTGGCCCCAGTTGTCATTACAATTAAGAAAATTTGGCCAAGTTCATGGGATTCTTTCAGCCTTTATTTGGGACTCAAACTTTTTGAGGGCTTGTATTAGCCCTCAGACTTCTGTGAAGAAAGAAACAACTGCTGCCATGCTGAGCATCTGCAATGCCTGTGTCTATCCCTGTCTGAATCTAGAAGTTCTATTTTCACATTCCCACTGAAGCGAAAGAAAGCACTTTTGATTTAAAACCCATTAAAACAGAACTTCATTTCTATTCTCACTCAAGCAGCAAGGCATTTTAAGAGTAAATGTGGTTGTGTTTTGTGAGCAATGTTCTGTCTCAGGACTGCACATGGAAAACAAACTGCCAAGGTTCATTTGGAGACAGATGAAGAACTGCAAAACATTTAATTAATTTTTTTTTTTTCCTGTCCTTGAAACACTCAGGATAGCACAGACACACCATTAGTTTTCAGTGGAGCTAAATGGACACACTCTAAATCTAAATTGTGGAGGCAATGCAGAATAGAGAGCTTTGAGAACTGTGTGCAAGGCTCAATACTGGGATCATGGAAATTGATGGATTTTAGGGCTAAGCAATGTTATTTTTAACCACCCAGTCTTAGTCTCCTTTGTAACCACACAACTTCCTTGAGATGATTTTTGCTATAAGGATAATAAATGTGATTTAACTGTTTTATTTTTTTTTTTTAAAAAAAAACCTCTCTAATCATAGCTTGAGCAGTTCTGTGATGAACAGTCAGTTACAAGCCTTATTAGGTCATTCCAATTGCTAATTACCTTAGCTGTTGAAAATTCATGGCTTATTTCCAAGCTGTATTTGCCTATCTGCAACCTTCAGCCTTGGCATTTAGCTGCAAATTTGCCAGTTAAGAGCATCTACTGACAGACTCCTGGGGTTTGGCTGTGGATTCTTCTGAACTATGATCAGGCCACCTCTTGGCTTTTAAGCTGACTGAGACCACTCCCTCAGAATGGGAACCATCAGCCAAGCCCACAGCTGTATTTCTCCTCCTGTAATGGGGTTGTAAGTAAATCTCCCACAAGCTATAGACCTGACATGGGCAACTGACTTGACCCTCCACATAAGAGAGCTCATGGAAGTGTGTGTGAGTAGCCAAGTCTCTGTGCCTCAGGAGACTCAGCCCTCCCACAGGACCAGAAATACCTCATGTGGTGGGTGAGAGTTGTGCTTCCAGCCATGCAGTCTGGCAGGAAAGAGGGTACCAGCCTCATCTCTGTCAGTGGAGATGCTGGCAGAATGGAGGGAAGAATCCATGAATCCAAGAGCTTTCTACTCCTTATGAGCCTTAACACTACATTCTGAAATTCCTAATTAAAAATAAAAAGTCCTGGAGTGGCTGTGGCTGCCCTATCCCTGGAAGTATCCAAGGCCAAGTTGGATGGGGCTTGGAGAACCTTGGATAGTGGAAGGTGTCCCTGCCCATGGCAGGGGCTTGGAACTGGGTAGTCTTTAAGGTGCCTTCCCACCCAGGCTATTCCATGATTCTATGACATTTCCACAGCATTTGACACTCACACACATATATATACACACATTATATGTATGTAAATGTATGTCACATGCATGCAACAAGTACCTTGATAAAAACTAGCAATTTGTAGTAGATTTGTAGAAATATTTCAAGTTGTTTCCTTCACACAGTAATAATAACAAAGGCTGGAGGTCTGCTCTCACTGCAATTTAAATCTGTAAAGCCAGAATTGGTTAAATTAACATGCTGTAATTTACTCAGGAATAAAAATGGTTCCTTTGCTGCAGTTAAAGTTCTTTTGACACTGGCACTCAATGCACTGTGGCATATTGCAATCTTTATTGTGTAAGTGGCATTAAGGTGCTTAGACTTTATATCACTGTTTAATATCAAGTGCTTGATATTTACATATGGTTCAAGTGAAAACTGGCAGCACTTAGTCTTTTACAATGACAGTTTAACATATGGCTTTACAAGTATGAATTATTTATGTCAACTTGAAGCCATTCAGAATATTACCAGAAAAACACTGTAATTTGCACAAACAATAGGGTTACATCTGTAGTCATAAATATTCATTGTTTGTCAATGCTCTTTGTAGACAGTTAATAAATCATAATGAGGCTGATCCTGAGAAGGCAAAGGGCCAGCTGTACAAATACATCTGGTGGGATTTCCAAAGCCCCTGACTGACAGAGGTACCTGGGCCTGCCATAGTAGAGAAGGTGGTACAGGAATGTCACAAATTTAGCTCAGGGCATGAGGGGATACCCTGTCACCTGCTCAGCTTCTGTTTTTTAATGTATCTCCTGAAAAGTCTCAAAGATTATCATGAAATACCACATGTGGCTTTAAAATACTCTTAAATAAATATAGTCAAGCATAAAGAAGACAGATTTTGAGCCAGACTCATGCCTACTTTACTTTGCATTATTAAATCAATTTAATATGCTTTGATATTGACGGGACATGAAACTATCAGGGAAAACAAAGTGAGTTTCAAAGACTGATTTTAGAAAAAAAAATATATTTCACTGTCCTGGAGTTCGCTGGGTCTCCAATCTCCACTTTGTACCCTGAAATCCAGAGCACCACTATTGTAATAGTCAATCTGGTTTCACACTTTGTCATGTAAACCGTGAATATCTAATGGAGAAATTAATGGAATAATAAACACAACCTATTTTAAAACAATTTATCAAGCATAACTTAAAAAAACATATTCCCTTTTAGTAGTTCCCATAATTCAGCACCATTTAAATTACTGGCAGGGACTTAATTTAAGAGTTTCTCTCTGTAAATTTTTAAGCATAGGACTAACAGCTCCAAGTCCATTAGTTACACAATCAGTTCCCAACTACTTGCAATTACTACTTACTCTTCTCAAAATACAAAAATGCACAAAATTATGTTATCTTTTGTAACTTCAAGTCTATTTGTCACAGGTAGATAACAATTTATCTGAACTTTATCTTTAAAATCATTTGTTTAATCTCATTATACACTTTCATATTAGCAATTTAAGCCCAGTGGAAGTAATGCAGTTGGCAATTTTGCAATTTGCAAAACACAAATTACTGTTCTCTGAATTAAGTTCAGCTGAGCTTGTGATTTCAGTTCTGGAAGAGATGCATTTAGTGCTAGACTCTGAGGAAAGATGTCCTTTCCATGTTCCCTTGAAGCTTTTCTGGCCTAATTCTGTGTCGGTGTCCAAGCTGGAGGAATCTGGACTGAACATCTTGCTGCTATGAAATCATCACAGAACTCCTAGTGAAGCAAAATCTCACTGTAAGGCTTTGGCATTGCAAATGCCAAATCATTAGAACATGATTCTCCATTGTCTTACGCCATGTGAAGCCACTTATCCCCACACAAAGCGTGAGACAAAGACATGCAACACATTATCGGCTTCCTTGGGCTGCAATTTCAAATTTAGCTTACACAAACTGTGAATGATCACACCAGCACCAGAGGAGAGCACAGTGGTGTAAATTTTAGCAACATTTTTCAGCTGGTAATGAAAAGCTTGAGGAGCAGAGAAAGGATTAAAAGGGGGATGTGGCTATGCAAAATTCTTTCCCTGGCTCCAGAGCATTTATTACCAGCTGTAAAGTATTGATTAAGTTTGTATTCTAACATTTGAATTTGCTATAAAATTTGAAACACAGTTGCAGAACACAATCTACAGAGGCAAACTTTTGCCAATAACAGAGAGATTACGTGCAGAAAAGAGTTCTGGATAAACAGCAAATGGAAGACTGGAAGGATGGAAAAGGATACAAGAGCAAGGGGCCTCCAGCTCTCTCCATTTTGCTACAAAAAAAACACATTTTGGAGTTAGAAGAGTCCTTCCCCTGCTTTCTCTGTCATTGTCATTGGCACTGCCTCTTGTTCTGATCCCATGTCCAGAGAAAATATTTTGTTTGGCTAATCATGGAGAAAGTCTATAGCAAGTAGAAGTCCATAATGAGCACCCCTGTACCTTCACACACACCGAGCCTCCCCCCAAAACCCAGCAAGAGTGGTGGAGTATGGAATAGTAATTAAGAGGTGTCAATAAAACAAGGAAAGGCAAAGACAAGGAGGCAAACTCTATTAATGGAGTTGGAGGAGTAATGAAATACATACATTTTGCTATTATGAGCATGATCTTTAGATATATATATATATATGAATACATATATGTGTGTATGTATATGTACACACACTCCTGATGGTATCAACTTGGCAGTGACTTTCTCATGAATCACAGAACCAATCAGGTTGGAAAAGAACCCTGAGATCAGCGAGTCCAAGCTTGGACCAAACACCATCTTGTCAACTAAACCAGAGCAATGAGTGCCACATCCAGTCTTTCCTTAAACACCTCCAGGGATGGGGATTCCACTGCCTCTCTGGGCAGCCCCTTCCAATGTCTAATCACCCTCTATGTGAAGAAATTCTTCCAACCTGATGTCCAACCTGAATTTCCCCTGGTCCGTAGCAATCTAATTGCAAGTCCTTTCCAATTTCCAGACAGAGAAATGGTAACTACTCATACACTGGGCTGAGTTAGGCAATATTTATTCCAATTGTATATGTGTGCTAAAACTATGTAGGAAACACACAAACCTCTCCAGGGGGCTACTTCCTACCAGCATCCCAGATAATTTCCCCCTTTTTCTTTATTTCTGAAGAAACAGTTGTGTTGGCAGTAAAATGCAGATCTATTGAAAGATGCTTTGAAAAGCCTCATTTGAATCTATTATAACACAAGTTAGCAAAATTGGAAACAGTAGGCTTCACATTTAATTTTCTTAAAAATGTTTCTCTGTGTCTTTCCTAGGATTAACAAAAAAAAAAGATGTAGTATAACTATCAATAAAACAAATGTGTGTAATCCCAAACCAAACAAGTGGTAAAAGTGGAAACATGTACATGAAACTGTGAGGTGGTATCTAGTCAGGGATCACAGTTTATCCTACATTTAACATGGCAACAACTCTCCAGGCCATGTCAATTGGGTTTGCAGAGAATACTAAATTAGGAAAGGGTGAATAGTGAAGGGAGCAGAGATTAAACACCAGGCTGTTGAGAAAACAAAAATACAAGTGTGAAATAAAATGATACTCAAGGAGGACAAATTAAGACTGATCCAACAAGGAGCATAATTTGAAACAGCAATAATGCTCAGCAAAGTAAAAAGTGATAGCAAATATTCTTGTAGAGCAGTGAGTTACTATGTGAAAATCAGATGTGGAAAGGATAGAAAAGGTTGTGATTTATACTTGGATCATCCTCAAAGGTAGTGAGGAGATTAATGTTTTAAAACATTCACAGCCTGCATGGGTGTAAATTCTACCTGTATGATATGGAGTGAATTGGAGAGTGGTATGCACAAAATCAGCCTTCTAACACGTTTAAAATTCCAAAAACTCTGCATTCACCTCTAGCAAAGGATGAGTTTGTTTCTCCCAGTTGTTTATATATGGGAGAGAGCGAGTATGGGCACATATATTCCACTGGATGAACACAGACCTGAGCTGACCCCACCTGGGCTATTTCTAGAATTACAGAAAAGATCACCAAGATGTTTGGATATGAGGAGGATGCACTGAGGGGATCTCTGGAAGGAGCCATGAGTCAAATAGGGTGATTTACGATGCTCTACCTCCCCCCAGAGACTTGTTCCAAGTCCTCATATCAAGCTAAAGAATTTCTGAACTTCTAGTGTAGTCACAGAAAACAGTGATATAGAATCTTGCATTTAAACCCCCTGTTGCAATCAAATTTCAGCAAAAGTTAAGAAAGAAAGGGTTTTTTTTCCAGAAAACAGCTTACAGTGTAAAGTCCTCAATGCAGTATTTCCTCAAAGCTGCCAAAGATGTGCAGATGGATCCTCTCAGTTGCTACAGTTCTTTGCACTCAACTGCTGGAATACTTTTAAGGTTGACTCTATCCAAGGGAAATTTGTTGGGTGTCCCCTCTTGGCACAAATCTGATCTAAAATTTCTTTTACATAGAATGGTCTGGAATGGAAGAGACCTTTATGCTCATCCACATCCTGCCATGGGCAGGGACATCTTCCACTTGCTCCAAGCCCCATCCAATCTGGCCTGGAACACTGCCAGGGATGTCAGTGTTGATGCCAGCAGCCACAGCTTCTCTGGGAAACCTGTGCCAGAGCCTCACCACCCTCACAGGGAAGAATTTCTTCCCAATATCCAACCCAAACCTGCTCTCTGTCAGTGTGAAGCCATTCCCCCGTGTCCTGTCACTCCAAGCCTTCATAGTTTACTTAGGTAATAAAGTCACTCCCTGAACTTCCTGGCAGCCATGACTAAGTGGGAGAAAAGGCAATGCCAGGACAGAGAGAGCTTTTGTAGGGACCTCCCACTTGTGTTTATTCTACATGGATGACCTCTTCCAAAAAGGAAGAGACATGTTTGCTTTTCACCCTTGATAGAACATGGCCACTGGTACAGCTGTACAGACAAGGGATGGAGGAAGCAAGGTCTTTGGAATCTAGAATGCTGAGGAATTCTCCATTACTTGCACTTTGAAATCAAAGCTATCTGCTTTTCTATAATTTTTTGGTTTAGTTTGACAGTTCTTCTGGATTTCTTGAAGGTTTCATTTCGCAGCATTTTATAACTTGTGTAATAGAGGAAAGCAGGTTATATCAAAATTAAAGACAAAAGGTATTTTTAAGGAAATGTATGTAAAGAAAATAGATAAACAGTCTTCATATCTGTTGCTGATATGGATAAAAAGTAGGGGATTAAAATACCAACAGGAAATTTAGATTAGACATGAAGAAAACCCTTGGAACAGTAAATCCTTGGATCCTTCAAACAGATGTAGGTACTGCCTGGGAACAGTTCCATAACAAGGCCATGGTATCTTCATTGCTGAAGATTTTAAAGAACAGCTTAAAGAAATACCTGGCAAATATGTCACTGGGTATAGCTGGTCCTGCTCTGGAGCACAGTGCAGGAACTGGATGTACCCTTCTAAGCTTAATTCCTGGGGCTTTTTTGTTTTCTGTTTTTTTTTTTGGGGGGGGGGGTTTGTTGGTTTTGTT
>VZRH01004591.1:177987-190586 GCA_013397555.1 Urocynchramus pylzowi
GGTTTGTTGGTTTCGTTGTTGTTGTTTTCTGTAATACCTGTGACCTTTGTGGCCTGAAAACCATTGAAATTACTGTGAGCTCTTTCTATTTCTTTCTCCTGTTCAGAAAACTACAAAACGCTGATAAATGTCATGTATTTTCCTCAAATCACTAGTAAAAGAAATTAAAAAGTTAAGTAGTTCAAGTCAACAATTACTGGTAGGATGTGAGTAGCAGTGTGGTCACTTACAAATGATTCTCTCATATCCACTCATGTAACTCCTGTGAGCAAGTACAATCATCTTACACCACTTCAGAGGCCACTGAAAGCATGTTCTTTGTTAGATGCAAGAGGGTATTTAATATATGATGGCCACCTCACAGAAATCCATTTCCCAGAATATAACCAGGAAATTTGGATGTGACAGACCAATGGCTTCACCTTGGCAGCCAACACCTTGGCACAAAGTCAAGGCGTTAAAGAGCCAACAGCTCACAAAGGCTTTTCATTTTTCACTTGTCCAGAGCAAGGCAATCCAACAGAGCTGCCTTGTGTTGCCATTGGAATACTCTGTCTTCCCACAACTAAAGCACCACACTCAACACAGACCAGTACCCTTGACCTGGGAAGTATGACATCCTGAGTCAACAGACCTGTTGTCAGTGAGACAAAAAGAAAAAAACAAGATGAGATGACTTGCAGACATGCAAATGTGCCTTCCAATAAGCCAAAATCCTAAATCAGTGACCAAAGGCATCGTGTCACTTGGTATCGGGGCCAAAATTAGTGCTAACCCTACAAAGACTTGCAGCCTAGACACTACTGTAATGAAAGGATTGCTCAGATCTCTCAGAGCTCCATGGTCTAAACACAATCCTGAATACCCAGAGGTTCAGGTTTACTGATGTTGGCCCAACAGCCCATACAAATCAGCAGCTCACTAAACGTTGTTACTTGGCAGTGGGTGAGGAAATAAAGGAAACACCTGATGTCTCGGACATCAGCTCCTGCATCACCCATTGCCTAAAATGCATCAATTCTTATGTCTGTAGAAATGCCCAACAACCTATTGGCTTTTAACAGAACTATGATTATCTACTCATGGGAATAATAAGATGGAATCATTCCATCAGAAACAAAGCAATTTCATTTATGTTCAAATAAGATTGAACATATTAGCAACAGATTAAGCATCTGGAATCTTTGAAATAATTTGACTAAATGTGCAATGTTATTAAAAAAAGATGTGTGTTTTTTCTGTTGGGATTTATGTCTAATACTTATGTCCCCACAGATGAGCTTCCTCAGGCAGCAGGAGGAACAGCCAAAAGAAAACAGTTTACTTATTTGCTCAAGAAATGAACTATTTGCTCAGTATTTTAAAGGAGGCAAAAACTAACACTGTGACAGTCCTGCCAGGCATGGTGTGTGGTTGGTCAATGGAACCCTGACATCTGATTTACAAAGGTCTGGAAAAGATACAACTCTGGCAGGTTCAAATGAGACCTGCCGGCTCAGTGCACTCAAACACTTCAAACTCCCAAGTCCAAATCTCCAACATTGCACTTTGGGGCCTTCAAAGGCCCAGCAAGGAATTAATTGCAGCTTTCATTTTCTTTACTACTATCCATAATATGGAACTTGGCATGTCTGGGGGAGATGCTCTTCAGAGAAATTATACAAATATCACCCACATCCACCTGTTTCTCTTTTCCTGAATTATCCCATTGCCAGTACCCCCAGGGATGCCAGGTGGCTTTTCTTCATGAAAACAAGCTGTTCGGAGATGCTATTTTGTATGGATTGCCAGCCTTTGAAACCAGAATGTCCTCTGGGGACAAGGAGTGGGTGGGATGTTTCCCCAGCCACCACAAAAGAAGCTCTGTCACAATTTCTAGACCCGTGGATTTATTCTGCTCTAGAAATAACCCAGACACCATAAGGCCCCTTTCTCACAGAACTTCTGGAGTGCACATTTTTCCATTCTTGCCTGACTCTTCTGCAAGACAGATATTTCCTTTGTGCTGCCTCCCACCAAAAATCTTCTCTGGAGTGAGGAACAGGCATCTGTCCATTGGTGTCTCGCAGAAAATCTATGGATTATTTTGCCAACATCATTCCTTTCTTAGCATTTCTCTTCTAGAGTCCCACGTAGACCTGTTCCGGGGCATCCAGAGCAGGGACACCAAGGGGATCAGAGGGATGGAGCAGCTCTACTGGGAGGAAAGGCTGAGGGAATTGGGATTGTTCAGCCTGGAGAAGAGAAGGCTTTGGGGTAACCTCATTGGGGCCTTCCAGAGCCTGAAAGAAGCCTATAGGAAAGATGGAGAGAGACTCTGGACAAGGGCCTGGAGTGACAGGACATGGGAGAATGGCTTCACACTGACAGAGAGCAGGTTTAGATTTGATATTGGGAAGAAATTCTTCCCTGTGAGGGTGGGGAGGCCCTGGCACAGGTTGGCCAGAGCAGCTGTGGCTGCCCCATCCCTGGCAGTGTTCCAGGCCAGGTTGGATGGGGCTCTGAGCAACCGGGGCTAGTGGAAGGTGTCCCTGCAGGGGGTAGAACAAGGTGAGCTTTTAGGTCCCTTCCCAGACAGGCATTGTGTGATTCTATGATTTCTTCATATACAGTATGTGGTTTCACCTTAAAGACTCTCCAGCACAGAACTAATTCATATCAAATCCTATTTGTTTTGAAGACACTGGCCACTGTTTCTCTTGGCAAAGGTCTCTGTCTTTGCTCCTTCTTTTGCCCAGTCTTCTAATTCTACCCATAGAACCAAGAATCTTTCTTTTCTTTTTTTTGGTTCCACTACGATACACAGGCATTCTGTTCCTATTTTGGTCTCACTGCTTCTGTTCATGTGTTTATGTTGTTCACCTGCTCCCTTTTCAAACTTTCATCTCAGACTGGAATCTCTCACTGATAGAAATGGTATTTTAGCATAGAGTTCTGTAAAATATTCTGTTTATTTTTAAAATGTCCTTAGAGTGCCTCTTACTGTTGGTACCAAATCTGTTCCTTTTATCCTTTTATACTTTGAGAGATCATAAGGATCAGTAAAATGAAGAAAATGGACCAAAGAGTCCTTCTCATTCTAAAAAAAAGAGTCAATAGGTCTGTTATGAAAGGTGGTAATGAAAAGTTAGGCTTCATAGGCATTTAAGCAAGATAAGAAGGGCTATAAATTATTTTTTTTCCTCCTCAATGAAAGTTTCACTGCATTCCACAAAAAGAAAAGAAAAGGAGGGAGATATGTCCCAAATTAGGATGGAAAGCTAAAGTGCTTGTTTTCAAAAATGTTTTTAATTACTGTGAACCAAATGTTTTACGTCAACAACTTATAATATTTTGTTTTCATTTCTTCTATTTTTAAAACCTCTCCAACATAAATTCCATTTTGAAATAAGAAGTAATTTAAAAACAACAGTTGGCAACTCCTCACTCTATAAAAGTTGAACTTAGATATTTTATTAAAATCAAAACATGTTTTACTAAAAAAAATAGCTGCAGCAAACAGTTTGTTAGTGGGGGAGAGTTTGAATGTATGGGGGCAAAACATTGAGAAAAATTCAGCATTTGCAAATAGAGACATATTTCACCAATTTTTTTTTTAAAGTTCTATCAGAATAGAAGATTAATCTCTGCACCATCACAATGTATTGTCCATATTTGTATAGAGAAGCTTGGGAGAAAAATGGCAGACAGTCTGCTTCATGCAGTAGTAATAAAATACTAAGAATCATGGTTCTATCATAACTATATTAAAAAGAAACATCTTGTCATATGCTTGTAATTACAGTGAGAGGAAACATACAGTGACAAAGCTGATCTTGAAGTTCTGTGGACTCAAAATTCTATATTCTATTAAAAATATTACTGCAAAGACCCCACTATGGCTGAAATTCATTATCCTTTTAAATAGAGGAGCTGTGGAATCATAGAATGGTTTGGGTTGGAAGGGACCTTAAAGATCAGCCAGCTCTAATCCCCTGCTACAGGCAAGGACACCTTCCACTATCCCAGATTGCTCAAAGCCCCATCCAGCCTGGCCTTGGACACTGCCAGGGATGTGGCCTGTCATTACAGTTAAATTCAAAGCTACAGCCCTGTTTTGAGAGAACTCCTGTGTTTAACTCCAGTTGTTTTAAATTTGTCGCTGCTTCATGCACAATTTAATAACTTCACACTCAAGCTGTTCATGCAAGCTCTAATTGAGCTAAGAGAGTCCTGAACATTCAGTAGCCCACCTGAGATAAAGCTATTTTCAGTTTCAGCTCAAAATGGGTCCATTGGACCAATGCTCTACCTGCAGGGATACACCATGCTATTCCATAAGTGGATTTGCAGAAAACTCCATTGTATTGCTGTCATATTCCTCCCCATGTGTTACAACCCAGAAAAGCACAAAGACATAGCAACTCCTCTGCCTGGTTCTTTCAGTTTCTTGCATTCTTGGTATCAGAGCCTGTTCTGCTACTGCCCGTGAGATTGGAACTCCTATTGGGTTCCCCCCACACAGGAGGTTCACCTCTATATGGACAGATAGCCGTGGAATACTACTACTCAACTGAAAGCATGCCTTTAATTTTTTTTATGTTTTCATAGTTCACAAATTCTGCAGCCTAAAGTAACAATTAACCCTCTAAAGAACCTCTGCTGCAGATCTCGTACGCCTCACAATAATTGATCCGTTTCCTGACCTTGGGAAAAGAGTGCTGTGAACTATGAAGTCATACCTCAGCTGAAGGAAAGCTTTAGGCCATGCTTCATAGTTTGATAACACTTGTACTAATAAAGAAATGTACCCTATGTCTAGTGCTTGACATAGGAAAGGTGTAGAGTCAGCAAAATGTTAATTTTAATAGTAATAATAATTTTTACAGTATCAGCTAGTTGCACATCAATCTGCCTAATCGTTCCACTTCTCAACTGTACTACACTTGATTGTGCTTCTTTTGCACAGAACTGTATAAAAGCTGAGCTCTAGGGCATGAGCCAGAACCTTGGGCTGGGTAACACCAACACAGAAGTGTTTGCTTTAGGCGAAGAAAGACAGAGAGTGCTCAGGCACAGTCCCCACAGCAATACCACATCCTGAGGAAAAGCTGAGAAGGGATAGATGGGGATAAGAGGTGTGTGGCCTCATAAAAACATGAGCAAACTATTCACACAACTTCAAGAAACAGGGTTTTTCAAAGGTATTAGATATTCTGAGGTACATAATAGAATTTCAAGGGTCATAAAACTGGGAACTTACTGGTGGATTTTGAAGATGTTGAATGTTCATGGAAAGTTTTGATTATGCTTTGGGTCTAGTGTTGGTGCTGACCCAGCAGCCCATTCCAGCACACCATCTTTAACAGTGTGTGGATCACAGGAATGGCACAGGTGACTTAGTGCTGTCATGTCCAATACACACCTCTCTTCCTTCAAGACTTGAACCTGGGCTATGACTCTCTAAGAGTCCTGGGAATGCAGCCAGGTTACTGGAGTTCTTCCTTTCAACCCAAAGTCTGGAACAAAAAGCTCACTTTGTGAGTGTGTTTCATTACTGTACTGGTGTTACTGGGCTCCACATTTCAACTTGATTTGTGTGAGTCTGTTTCAGATGATACTTCTAAAAGGCTTGTTGAGAAAAGACTGAGCCTGACCTAAGGAGGTGGCCCCCAATGAGATCAACTGCTGGGAGACACAGAGGTCCCTCGAGCTTTAGGAATACAGGTGAAGGAAATACAGCTGCCACCTCAAATCAGTGTTGCAGAGCAGGAAATTTTTCATTCTAGTTTCTTTCTGTCAGCCTGCATTCACAAACTTGGGCAAAGCAGAAGTTAGCTCACAGACTGATGGAACTTCAGCTCCTTGAAGTTCAATACTCCCACAACCACATACTCCCCTGAATTATGCACAGTGGGAAAAGACCTCTGACACTTTTCCACAGGTAGGCCAAAAGTCAATATCATGCTTCTAAATACATCTGAATTAGTTCTAAATATGCTCACCCTTTCTTCTTTAATAAAAGGAAGTAGCACACAAGAAATTCAATTTATTTTCTAATGTTTTTTCAGGCTTAAAAAAAAACCTGGGCCATCCATTCTCTATTTTCCATATCTTTCTTCCATTTTGCCAAAAGCTGCTTTCAAAATCCTTATCTTTCTTACTGCAGGAGCCAACAATTCTAAGGAAAGCACCTACTATTGGTTTACATTTTCTTTGTAAATATATAGCAAAAGGGAATAGAAAATTATTTGGGGCTTTTTATGTGGCATTCTCATGCCAAAATATGTGATTTAAGAATTTCAAATGCATCAGGACTTGGGAGGAAATTTCAGTTATTCCAACTTATCATAAATTTGGTTTGGCTAAGAGCTGAAACTGCAGCTGAATGCTGCTGAATATAGAGTTAGAGTTGGTCTGTGTTTCTCCTTGAGTGTTTGAAAGCAGTAGTGAAAGTGAAAATGTATAATTATAATTAGAATGGAAGAAGGTTCTTGGCTTTTGTTTAAAACTGTTTTATCCTCCTTGGGATAAATAAATCTCTAGACCCCAAGTGTGTATATTTTTATGCTGACAGATATGGTGTTTCTTGATTTCCTTCTAAAGGCAAACCCTCACTCTGACCCTTGAATCTCCATTCTATTGATTATAAATCAGGAGAAAGAAACAATGATTCTCTCCCAAGAATGTTGCCATGTGGAAAAAGGCAGGGCAAGACCCTCTAGGATAACAGGCATGGACCACCAAAACAGTTACCTAAAATAGAAACATCTCAGTGCAGCAGTCACTGCAAGGACCTGCTTAATGGTAATCTCCTGGTCCCAGAGTTCAGATCCAGGTCCAGGTGCCGTATGGAGACCTAAGTATCCCATCTGATGTTGTACTCACATAAAGCAATTAGCAGGAGAAAAACAGCAGAAATGTGAAACTTTCCTATGCACATAAGATCAGCAGAAATAAAGTTCCTCATAAAACACTGGATCCTCCCTTGCAATTAAGTGAAGGACACAATTTCATAACAGATGTAGTCACTGTTGGTGAATATAAGAAAAACCTGTCAGTCATTGACCATATTTTGTGACGCTGATTCAATAGATTCTGGAAATGTTGGCATATGCCAATATCTGTTGAAGCACATATTGCCTGCAGTTAATGGGACTGAATAGATCAAAGGCCACATTTACTAAGAGACAGGTCCTGGTACAAAAAACCACAAGGGGTTACCACATAATCAGATAGTGAGACCACAGTTCTCAGTCTAAGTACCAGTAACCAAACATATTTGCTCACTTTATAAGAACACCAGAAAAGAACAGCCCCCATACAAAATAAGTACAGAAATTAGCTAGAAAAATGCACTGGAGGATACATTAGTACAAGTTCAAATCAAATATTTCAATTTTGTAGACCTCTCACTCTACCTTAATTTAATACATTTAGGAACAATTATTAAAGTGATGTTGTTTTCTAACTTTCCAGGATTATGTATAACAATCTTGTCCCTGAATAGAGAATTATTGATGTCTCTCTATTTGGCAAATGCCTGCTAGTTGGACACAAATATAAAATGTATCATTAAAATGCACCATGTGGACCAGGAACATCTTTTGTGGAGCTTTGGACTGGTGACTGGATTTTGTCAGTGAAAGGATTAATATGGGCAGTAGCAGTTTAATTAAGAAACAAACAAAAATATTTAATACAACCTATTATAATATTCTACTAGCAAAGGACCAAAATTCAAAGTCTTCTCTCTAACATGCATAAAAACCTCTGGAAATTCAGAATCACTGGGTTTTAAATTTTAAATCCATCATCACTGGACTGGGTTTTAAATTTTGTTTAGATTTTTTATAGAAAAAACTGCTGCAGGGGGCTGTTGTGACCCAAAGGCAGGACCCAACACTTGGCTTTGTTCAGCCTCAGTTAGACCTTGTGAATTACTCCAGATTTACACTTGGAGATCAAGGTCTTGTTCAGAAGTGGTGGTTCACATAAATCAGGAACAGGCTGGGACCATTAGAAATATTGGGACAATTCCAGATTGTGTGCACTTATGTTGTCCATGGTGATAGGAGTAAGTTCAGTAAAGCCAGTATATTCCTCACATAATTCCAACCTTCATTCCTAATGGATTTTAAGTTCAGCACAGAGCTCTGTGGTGAAGTGATCATGGTTTTGACAAGCAGAGTGAGGCTAAAGACAAAATGCTTAAGCAGAAACATACTAAGTATGTGTTGGAGTATGTGTAAAATACAAACTCCATTTGCCAGAAGTAGTGATCTGGAGGCAGCATCAACATTCAGACCAACACATGTGGGTCTGATACAACAGCAGGAATTATCTCAACCTCAGGGAAACAAATTAGTTACTAAAACCAGGATCTCTCCGTATTCCTTCTAAAATAAATAAGTTTGCTCTACTACCAGGCATGAGATCGTGCAAAAGCAGTCTTTAATAATGAGGCTCGGTTCACACCGAAATCATCCATAGACTTAAAAGAGTTTAAAGGAAGTGTTTCCCCCAATATTAAATGAAAACTTCTTACTTACAGAAAGCAAGAGGCAGATTAAGTCATGAGTGAAATTCCTCCTATTTACATATTTTTTTTTCTGCTGTTAAATTCACAATAAAACCAGGAAATTAGAGTTGTATGAAAGCACACTGTTGTTTCTAAAAACAACATCTTGAAGTTGCACCTGACTACAGATTTGTCATGTTTTGGCTCATTTATACTTGTCTTTCAATCTTCTTTTCATCAGCCCTACCTCTAAGCCAAATTCTTCTTGTCCTTGCTTCTGCTACAGTTATTACATAAATCTCCACTTCTCATTCTAAGTTTAATGATTCCCATGGCTATAACCTCTTCAAGTCCCTCTTCTTTAAGTTATAAACAAATCCAAAAAGTTATTATCAGACATCTGTCCAAACAGACAGGAACATATGAACAGGTACAAATCTACCAGGTAAAGACTCTCCAATGGTGTTGCTCAATGGAATTCCTGTGCTGATGCAGAACATGGGAACACCTCTGCAGTTCCCCATAATCAAGCAGCACTGTGCTATATCCTACAGATCCCTGCCTTTTTGGTAGCATCTTGGATAATTCGGCCCCAACACTCCAAATTTGTCCACAAATTTGCCCTTATCTTCCAGCCCAGAGCACAATAACAGTTCTTTATAAAACTTTATAAGGGTCTTATCATCTTCCCAAAAGTAGAGACTGATCACTTGTGCTGCGCAAGATTTCCCTACAGTTACATACAAGAACAAGAGATTTATCTCTATTTACCAATCATTAATAGCTGCAGAGTAATACAGAAAAAGTAATTACCTCTTCCTAAAGGAAATCTGACTAAGGAGGGGTGTGCTGGCCAAATCTTGGCAGCAGAGTCATGGAGCAACTGTTGCAGTTCACCATCACAAATTACAAGCTCATGTAGAGCTTCAGACTCAGCAAGATGAACAATTTTCTTCAGACCAAAAAAGAATTACGTGTAGGTAGAAGGACATAGTCCTTTTCCTCTGCCTCCAATGACAAGGGGAAGATCAGCATTGCTTAAATCCCCCCAGGTATCATTAATATTGATAATGGAAGCCAGCAGGGTTAATGGGAAAAATAAAGGGGTTTTTAAAAAGATAGGCACATCTGAGAATTCTTCAAGTACAGCCTCAGCTGCAACCTACGCATGCCGCAACTTCTCTAGGCAACCTATTCCTGTGCCTCACCACCCTCACAGTGAAGAATTTCTTCCCAATATCCAATATAAACTTGCTCTCTGTCAGAGTGAAGCCATTCCCCCTTTTCATGTCACTCCAGGCCCTTGTGAATATTCTCTCTCTGTCATTCTTGTGGGTACCCTTCAGGTACTGGAAGAGCACAGTTAAGAAGAAAACATTCCAATTTTCACTGGTGTGGTTATTATGAGACAAAATAGACTTTTGCAGCATACAAATGTACAAGCCAGATTCCTAGGAGCCCATAAAGATATGGCATTTATTCTGCATTGAGATACAAAGATACATTGGATGTTCCAGAAAATAATAAACACCCATCAGTAATATTTTTCTATCCTGCAAAGCTGTATATTCAGCTTTACTGAACACTAAATGCAGGTTTAAATAATCAGACTTAGAATGCAGTATAAATCAAGATTACTTTAAATTTCTGAGGCCCTGACATAGATTCTAAGCCTGGAATGTGCAGCAATTCAGTGAGAAAACATCAATGCTACAAACCCTTGTATTAACACTGCCTTACCTTTCCAAGTGTACAATCACCTAAAGGAGATTTCAGAACAGAAATGGAAAACAAGGCTCATGCTATCAGACATTCCTTGTCTTCTTTTAGTGCTCACTGCCGTGTTCTAAATGGAAGATGATCCTCACCAACTCATTCATTAATGTTCACACACAGAAGAAACTAATTATGCTCTTCAAGATAATTCACTGCCAATTTAGTTTTCACATAAAATCTTTTAAAATATAGACATACAATATTAATAAGAAGAACTATTTCTACCCTTCTTCTTCTGAGAAGTTCCACATTCTCATAAACAGTACTATAGAGGAAGGCTATTGAGTAAAAAGCTTACTTAACTAACATTTAAAGGAAAATCTGGAATCAATACACTTGAAATCAAATGCATATTGATTGTGCCAATTTCCTCCTCAAAAATAAAGTGTCTCAGTAAATTACACAAAGCTCTCAAGGCTTGACACAATCCTTATGACTCACAGATCTTATTCCTTCTATATCCTGTTAATTTTACTGCTGTGACTGGCCCCAGTTAGCAAGATTAGTACTGGTGGTAAAATCATGTACACGCAAAAGCTTATGAAAAACTTCATGTTTTATCATTCTTTGTTCATAATCTTTTTTTTTTTTTTTTTAAATCAAAACCTCCAAAGGTTCTACCAGCTGCACAATCACCATCTCTAACAGCCTGTCTCTAAATCAGGTGAAATAACAACCCTCCACTTTAGAAGACTTTGGCCACAAAGTAATTTCCAGCAAATAATTAAGGCAAAGCCAGTAACTTCTAATATGTGGATAATGATGGGTTTGTGATGTTGAAAACTCTTTATTATCTACTTTTAATGCTGTGATAAATAAAGATGCTATGAGTCTGCTTTCCAGGATAAAACATTCCTTAACGCTCTCTCGTGCCAGGACTTTGTCTTGCAAGCTTTCCATTTGTAGCTATCCCTTTGATTTCAGTAAGGACTCTGGAGAAAGGAATTGCATAATCAGGTCCTTAATCAAATTTATTAAAACTCTAATGATATACAACCCAGTTAAGGAATACCTCTCCGTTCCATAAGAGCTTTTTACATTCCCTATAAAACACTTTCCTCCTCACCACATAAAACTTAGTGCATGCATTGCTGTCTGTCAGTATGAAGTACAAGCCCTAGAAATGAAAATGGGGCAATTAAATCTACAAGCTGTGGCTGATTTAATAATGAAAAGATAATGCTAATTGGCTAAAGAACTTTTGAGCAACTTTCAATCATGTTATTAGTCAGGTTATGAAAACTATGGCAATATTATGATACTCCAGTTTCTAAAAGCAGAATCTTTCTTATCACATTTGCTGGTACAGTACTTCCCTCAAGTGGTAAATGTATTTCTGCCTGTTTTGAATTTTCCTCTATGATATTAAACAGTAAAAACACATACTATGCTTCCTTGTCATCTTGTATTTTGTGTTGTTATAGAGTCAACTATTTTTTTCTTGCTGGTCTTTGTTTCAACTTCTTCTTTTAATGCAAGACCTTTTAATTGTGTTGACCACAGAACTATACATTTAACATTACCAGCATATCTCTGTCAGATGTATATGGCACATTTCAGAGCACAACATCCCTGCTTGGGATGACAGCTTGTTGTCTTCCAAAGGCTGATACTCAGACAAATACAGTTGAAAACATTCATTAACAGCCTGGATTTGGGGACTGCATTGAGCTCTTCCAAGACTGCACCTAATGACCTTTAAAAGTAGAAGAAGGATATTTATATCCAGGGACAAGTTAAGCATAAAGTCATCAGGATGGTTAGTTATGGGGATATAGCTCTACCTAGAAGGAAAGGCTTAAAGAAATGAACTTGGTCAGCCTTAAAAAAAAACAGGCTGAAGATGCAATTGCTGTAGAAAACAGTCTAGGAGGAGGGTGTAGGGAAGACAGAGCCAGAACCCTCTTGGGAGTGCAGAGTGATGAGTTGAGAAGCAACAGACACAAGGTGCAACAGGGAAAATTTCAGTCAGGTTTCAGAGATCACAGAAACTCCTCACACTGAGGTCAGGCCAATACTGAAGCATGTTCCTCAAAAAGGCTTGGGAACTGTAAAAATGCGAGTGAATGAGGCCTTAGGAAAACTGTTCCAAAGTTGGCCTTGCTTTGATCAGGGGAGTGGACTGGAAGGTTTCAGGAGATCCTGCCTAATCTATATCATCCTACAGCTTTGATTAATTTTAATACCATAACTAGATTATCTTTAAAAGCAGTCCTACTGAACAGGGCCCACACTTCCCCATTCCATTCTTCTTCTCTGTGTATATGCCTCTACAGTTTCTTTGGGATTCTTTAGTTTGTTTTTTGTTCTTTTTTTTTTTTTT
>VZRH01004591.1:190640-206536 GCA_013397555.1 Urocynchramus pylzowi
TTCTTTTTTTTTTTTTTTTCACTTTTTAAAAAAATTTCCTTTGCAAAATTTGGTTCAAACTGGACTTTTAACATTTGTTGCTTACTCCTGCTCTCATTCTTTCTCCCAAGATATAGTTTTCTTTGCTGAACAATCTTTTTTGATCCACTGCATTTCAGTATTCCGATTGCTTTTAAAATCCTCCTTAAAGGAAATTATCACTACATGAGCTCAGTGATCTAATTCATTAATTCATATTATATCCTTCAATATGAGCATTTTCAGTGTTTTTTTATAAGTGGAACTTCAAGAAAACTGAAGCCTTGCCTGCATTTAGACCTTGATCACATCAGATTTGTTAGTTTTGAAATTAACTTTCCTTAACTTCTCAGTATTGTTACTAAAATTAAAAAGCTCAGCTATAGCCTGAAGGAACTTTAGCCTACTATTCAATATAATTTTAGTTGAAACAACTCACAACTGTATGACTTTATCAACTTGTTGCTTTAAAAGATTTTTAAAAGATTTCCTACAACTGACATAGCCAATTCGAATTATTTTATTGTCAATTGTTGACAGACACCTCAGTGTATGAGGTTCTTGTTTGAGGCTTAGAGAAAGAGGGACACAAAAGAACCAGAGGTACCTTTCTCTTAGCAGGTAAGCAAAAGAAAGTTAACCAGGTGAATGATAGCAACAATCCAAAAAATAAATCTAAGTTAAATAAAAATGTAAAATGCTGCAACTTGAATAATTTTAGATAAAAATGAGCATTAGTAGCTACTGATTTACTACAGACAAGTGGTTGATACAATTATTTCCCCACTTAATTATATATATAATATAATAATGTATATTATGTATACACATTAATAAACATAATAATGTGTATTATATTATATATTATATAATGTAATTTATATTATTATATAATATACTGTTAATTATAAAATTGTTATTTATATAATTAACAATTATATAATATTGTCATGTTGTGACAAAGAAACCAGTGTGCAATAGGTGCCTAGGCATGACATTTTTTCCCTATCCTTTCTGTTTTTAAAAGCATTCGACTGTCTTTCCTGATCCTGTCTGTACTTATGAAGGAATAATAAGCCTCAGCTCTTTGTTCACCTTTTGCAAATACTTTGAAGTTCTTTCAAAAGCATAGAAATGTATGAAATTAAAATTAATTTAATTCAATTTATCCCCCGCTCTGCATTCCTGACACCTGTAATTGGTGTTGCACCTCAAGCCTGTGAATCAGTGAGCAGCATCCCTCCCTAAAAGCAGACCAGACAGGGACCCTCTGAGACTGCAGGAGGAAGGTGCCACCTCTTAAGCCACTTGTGCTGAACACCTGTTCTCCACCAGCATCAGCACAGTGTCATCTGGTTGTGACTCCAGGTTTCTCTTCCTAATAAAATTGTAGCCAACACACTTGTCTAGCTTGGCAAGGAAATATTGTGGTATGGACCCCAATTAATTTTCAGCTGAAATACAGAATAATCCTTCATGAGTTTCATTACTAAATTAATGCACTGGGCCTTTCCTAAGGGCTGTTTTATATTTAGCTTCAGCTCCTGCAGAATGGCTCTGTCTCTGAACAAAGCTCCAGGAGCAATATGGGAAAAGTAGAGAAACCTGCTTGCTGTAAACTTGGGAGTCTCCAGATTTTCAGTGTAGCCTTGCCAGGTTTCCTTGTTGAAGTCTCATTTTTCTGGCTGGATTTGATTTTGCTTGCCTGAAATGTCTACTTCCTCTCACCAAAAGCCATGCAGTGATTTAAAACTGTGTCCAAACTTCAATATGGTCATTTTCCCTTCCAAACCCTTCTGAATGCAGCTGACTGACTCCTTTCCCATTCAAACTGATCTTGCCATTATGTATCACATGAAGGATGATAATTCTCTTTCCAACAGTCAGGAGCTTCTCCCAGTCCTGATTGCTGCACTGAACATCTAGGAAACATGAATGTGAAGATCGCTGCTCATGCCTCATATAATTTTGGGCATACCTTGAAGACAATATAAGTCAGAACAGCTGTGTGCCACTAACAATTTGACCACCCAAGGTCCTTCTGTCTCAGATTTCTTCCAGCAGCTAAAGGCTGCTCCCATAAACCAAAATATTTACAAATGGAAGTGACTCATCTCATCAGTCCTAGCACTGCAAGCAACACAACTGAACATACAAATCAAATGCATTCAAACACCACATCCCATTACCTTTGTTTTCCTGCAATGAGTGCCCCAAAATTCAGACATAACAGACTCAGGTGAATGATAGCAGTATCCTATAATCATGGAATGTTTTGGGTTGGGTGGGACCTTGAAGACCACATGGTTCCAACCCCCTGCCATGGGCAGGACACCTTCCACCAGACCAGGTTGCTCAGAGCCCTGTCCAGCTAGGGATGGAGCAGCCACAGCTAATTTTCTTCACTCTTCACCATTTATAACCAGCTATGGGTTTTGAACAGTTCAGTCTGCACTGCTAGTGGCCTTATGTTTCCTAAGTTCTGTAAACTTAGGTTCATAATTAATCACTTTCTGGTTCATAATTAAGCCTTTTCTCAAAAGCCTGTGATTGTTTTTATTCTCTCATTACATGTTTTCCTGTCCTTAGATTTCTACCCTGTTTCTAACTCAGTATTTATCAGGCTGACAATGCTGCAGCTTCATGTCAACCCATTTAGACCATTTCTTATCATGTAGTACAAACCTAGGAAAACACACTTAAAAAAAAAAAATCCAAATATAATTTTTAAGTTATGCTTTAGATGTACACTTTGCTATCCAATCTTAGCCATTCTGGAAGAAATTTCCTGCTTTCTTTCTTCTTCAGACTGTTAAAAAGCTAGTTAAATTTTTGCTTGACTTTATTTTTGCTGATTAGGTTTTTTTCTCTCTGAACCTGCTCTAGATTTTCCTTTCCATGAGGAGAAACTAATCAGCAAAAATTGTCCTTAAGGTCTGGGTTATTCTCTAGTTTAGCACTTAGAGGGAAAAGGGTCTAATTATATATTGAAATGAATGAAAGTAGGTGGAAATTTTGCTTTTTAATATGGCAGCCTTCTAAGTCCTGAAGAACAAAGTGGCAGAACCCAGCCATTGCATTGATGCATTTGTTTCCATAACTGAACAAGCCTGGGGGAGCAATATCCAAGAAACAAATATATTTTATTATGGTTTTATATATTTAGTAATATAATTGAGAAACAAAAAAATTTTAAAGAACAGAACTTATCTATATTCTAAAGCTTTAGACCCGCACAAAATGAACAAATCACCTGCAAAGTTTCCCACACTATATATTATATTTCTTCAAGGAAGATATTCCCAACTCTGGAAAACCTTTTTAAAAAATTGGAAAAAGAGTGGATGATGTAAAATCATGACATCAAGAACAGCAGAGGAGGATGGACACTGAACAGCAGTGGGTAGAAGGCACTGTAGTAGCATTGCCAAATCAGCTACTTGAAAATCAGATTTTTCTTTGAAATGAAAATTCTGACGCACACTTTTCTAGTCAGTCCCAGTGAAAGATATTTATTAATAACTTATTAAACACTTTTTATTCCCCCTGTGGAATACATCGTTGGTTTACTGAAGTACACTACATTTCCCTTCCATAGGGAATCCATTATATCATTAATCAAATACACAAGTTTAGATGGCATGGTTATTAATCTGCCTTTAGTAAACCCAAGTTACATTTTGTCCCATTGCTCAAGTACTTCTAGTAAGTCTCAAATTATATTTTCTTTCAAAATATGCTTATTGTGGTCAAACCAATTTGTCTGCACTTGTTTGAATCATTTCTTTCCTGCATTTCACAGAATTGCACAATTGGAGTTGGAAGGGACCTCTGGAGATCATCTTACTTCTCTGTCCTGCTTAGACCAGGGTCACTGAGAGCAGGTTTCTCAGGCCTCTGTCCAGACAGGCTTTACTCATCTCTGGAAATGGAGACTCCACAAAATATCTGGGCAAATTACAATCATAGAATGATTACAGAATTACAGAATGCTTTGAGTTTGAAGAGACCCTAAATCTCAACCTAATTCCAACCCTCTGCCATGGGCAGGGACACCTTCCACTAGTCCAGGCTGCTCAGAGCCCCATCCACATGGCCTGGAACACTGCCGGGGATGGGGCAGCCACAGCTGCTCTGGCCAACCTGTGCCAGGGCCTCACCCCCCTCACAGGGAAGAATTTCTTCCTGATATCAAATCTAAACCTGCTCTCTGTCAGTGTGAAGCCATTCCCCCTTGTCCTGTCACTCCAGGCCCTTGTCCAGAGTCTCTCTCCCTCTTTCCTGAGGGCTCCCTTCAGGCACTGCAAGGCCACAGTGAGGTCACCCCAAAGCCTTCTCTTCTCCAGGCTGAACAATTTCTCCTCTCCCAGCCTTTGCTCCCAGCAGAGCTGCTCCATCCCTCTGATCCCCTTGGTGTCAAGTTTATTTACTACATGAAATACCACAGTGTGAAGGGGCTTCTAAAAACAATGCCATCATATCCCTAAATCAAGTGAAACACAAAAATCAGCAGATCAGCAGGCAAGTGTTTTTCAGTCAAAAACTGGGCAGTTCAAATTGAGTTGCTTAGCTCTTTAAGCTTGGAGTTTGTGGAATTTCAATTTTCGTGGGATGGACGCCCAAAGGAACTTAATGTAAATGCAGTTTATTTCTTTAAAATTGCAGACAGGATTTCAGTATGCATCAAATAAAAAAATTCTTGGCAAATAACTTAACTGACTGTTGTTTCCACAGCCAATTACTGTAAATTTTGTCCCAAATCTGGGCTTCTGTAGGAGATAAATAGCATGAAATTTACCTTATAAATGTGCTCAACAGAAGGTAAAAAATATACTCCAAGATACAGGGGTTTGTCACCAGCTCCCAGGACAGGGAGAATACTCTATTTTTTTTCTTACTTGTTTTTCTAGTGCATTAAATCAAAACCCAGCAGACTTCTGGAGATTTATTTTTTAGCTTGAAAATTTGCTGTGGCCCTCCAACCTGTTATTACAGTCTTTGACAGAGGTACAATGCAAGGCAGACTGAAGTACTTTATTATTTACTCAGGCAGAGCTCCCCTTAACTTCAAGTACTGATGAATACAACCTATAGAAATTAGTCTTTCCACCCTGTTTAGTAGGAAAGAGACCTGCATCATCTTGAATCCTGTCAATAAGAAGCTTAGACCACGATTCAGAAAAAGCATTTAGTTGTATCTGTATCCAGGACACTGAAGCCTGTGCTTAACTTTAATCATATGCTTGGGTTGGAGTTCCATGATTAAACAATGCAACCTATAGCACTGCCCTAGAGTGAATGTTTCCTCAGCCAAAATCTTAGTAAGTTACACAAATAAGAGTAGTAAACAGCAGCCCTGCCTCCTCTTTTTCTAGGTTCAAAAGACTCTTCCAACAAACATCACTATTTTTGTTTATAATTTTTTTCAGCAGAATCTCACAAGTGCAAGACAGCATTTTCTTAAAATCTTTGCTGTCATCTGCACTGTCCAGCCTCCAACAGTTGAATAAAAAAGTATCCAGTATTCCTAATTTAACACATTTTAGGTGTCTAGGAAAAAAAAATTACTTTTTTTGGAAAAGACAAAAGACAAGCAGTGATTTCATTTACTTATAACTTTGAAGGAAAAGAATGGAAGATAGATGAACAGGCTGATGTTATTGCAAGTTGATCTCTGTCATCTCTGTAAGGACACCAAGATGAGGGAAGGGCCTTGGCAACAGCAGAAAGAACAATCTTATATCCATCCTCACAGAAAGGAAAAAAAAGAATAATTAAGGAATTAAGGAATAATAATAATAATTAGGAATCATAATAAGTCTCACTTTGTTCTCTTGAAAAGTGGAGAAACCCATTCTAAACTTCTCTTTCACGAGAAGTCGGTATTTGTGAAGAGTCATTCTGGATTTACCAAGGGTGAATCATTTCCTGCACCAACCTGGCTGCTTTCTGTGAGGAAAATGACTGGACCTGTGGGCAAGAGGAGCATTGATCTTATCATGTGCTTTGGCTTCAGCAAAAGGTGAGTTCCATGGCTTGCTCAGAAGGTGTTAGTCAATAAGTGTGCCTGGAAACCTGTAACAGCTGGAGTACTGCTGTGGTCATCCTAGAACCACCCTGCTTTACAGAAGGGACCAGGAGAAGGTGATGGAATGCTTGCTTCCTGCACAATGACTTCAGGCTGGGGTGGGATCAAGAGATGGTCAGTTTTCTTAAGCATGCAGCTGCCATCCAGAGAGAACTGGACTGACTGAAGGAACAGGTCTCTATTAACCTCTTGAACTCCATCAAGAGCAAATGCTTTTGAAACAGAAAACTCATTGGAGGAGAACTGACTCTAGTTGAAAGACCCATTGGTGTCTGCAGAAAACAAGATGAACAAGAGCCAGGAATGTGCCTTGGCAGGGAAGTCCAACAGCACGTGGGCTGTGTCAATGAGTGGGTCCAGGGAAGTGATTATCTCAGCTTTTCAGCACTCATTAGCCTGTGTCTAAAATATTGGTTTAGGACTTCCAGTAGAAAATATTAATGGTACAACTTATGTAAGTCAAGGGCAGAGAACGTGTCCAAGGAAGAGAAACTGAGGAACAAGGCTTGCTCGGCACAGTTAAGGAGCTCATCAAGAGACAGGACCAGGCTCTTCACCATGGTTAATGCTGGAAGTACAAGAAACAATGGGCTTAAACTGAAAGCAGAGAGGTTCAGGCTGGATATAATGAGAAGTTTTCACACAATGAGGACAGTCAGGGCATGTCCAGAAAGATGTTACCACCTCCATCCTTGGAGATTTCCATAACCTGACTGGGTAATATCCTGACTAACATGGTTTGAGATCACATTTTTTTGACAGGAGTAGTTATTCGGACTACATAAAATCCTGAAAGCTTTCCCAACTTGGAATATTCTACTATAGTACACTTTTGAGGATTTTATTACTTCATATTGAGAGTGTAGGAAGAGCTATTTCCTACTGAAGTCTGGCTGGAATATAATTGTAGACACAGGAGCACAGCACTGTGGCCATACCTTGGGTTCATCTGTCTGATACAAAAGAGGAAATCCCACTGTAGATTTTCAGAGGAACAGGGAGCAAGTGGGACATTTTTAGCTACATTTCTTATACTACTCCATACAAAGATAACCAAATTCCAAGACAGCAACATTGAGGAGGTTTGAACACATGCCATGTACTCTAAAATTAAAGACCTCCACATCTAAACAACACATTGAAAGACCATGTCAACACTCCTTTGAAGACATAAATTCTGCTTATGAATACTCTGGTATGAAACTTCCATAACCTAGAACTCAAATAAACATTAAAAGAGCCAGAATTATAACAAGTACAGGTACAGAAAAGAGGATGAAATCTCTGTGTGAGATTATAATCATATATGTCCTCATTCATCTTCAGCCATCCTTTTATTTTCATTCAGTCATTTTTTATTTTCAAATGTTAATGATGCAAGAAATAGGTTAAAAAAGAAAAAAAAAGTAATTTATTACATACTCATCTTACTATCCCACATGCTTAGAAAGATATTTCTCAAAGTGAAGACATGAAAGAGGCCAGAAAGACACTGGCCAGTTTAAGAAATACTGCATCAAATTGATGGGTTTATCATACTAATAATATGGTTCAATAAATGCTAAAATACTAGGGGTTAAAGAACTCTGGGTATATTTAAAGTTCTTTTATAATTCTGATTGTTCAAATTGGTGTTTATGACAAATTATCTTGGTTTCTTCTACAGAGTTTCAGTTAATATTTACAATAATGAGATTTTTTTTTTCTTTAGTTAATCTCATCAAGGACTTGCTTAATGAAGAAATGGGCTCCAGTATCTGAAACGGTTTTTAGTCCTTGTGGGAGATTTGCTTATGGAAGATTGGTAAGGAATCAAATGCTGGCAAAAATTTTTATTTCATATTTTGCAATGTTGAAATTTTAAAAATAGATATATAAAGTATTAGCAATGTACAATTCTGCTTCACATTTATCTGTATCATCCTTTACACCAGAGACCCTCCTCTCCAAACCAGCTTGCTTTAATTCAGTTGCTAACTGAAATGATGGTTCAGAAAGAAATATCCCTTTTTTTTGTTTCAATTACCAGCTGAATTAACTATTTGAATAATTGATTCTGCCAGTATCATATTTAAAATGAATTAAAGGAAAGACAGAATGCCAGAACCTATTACTCCTAGGGTTTGCTCCAAGTCAGGACACAAGCCAAGAGACAAGCCTTTTTTTTTCTATAAAGAAAATTTTCCTTGAGAAATATGTAGAATGAGTTATTCATTTTCCTGCCAAATAGGAAAGATAAGAACATATATATATATATATATATACACACACATTACGTTGAATCATGTTTGCCAGATCAGCTGGACATTTAATGAAAAGGAGTCAGGGCCTGATCCATCTCTCACAGAAATGACTGGAAGGCTTTCCATCAGTTCCAGTGAGAATAGGATCTAGCCCCATCTGCATGTTTTCAGGCACAAGACCAATTTTCATTTCCTGACCTCTGTGTAATTCCATTGAGGATTCCACTACTGCAGAGAGAGAAGAACAACTTCTCAGAAGATTGCAAATATCCACCACATTTTCAGTTAACATTCTGCACATACAGCAACTTAACCCTATTCATTAAAGATTTCTATCCACATCTTCGGTGTTATAGTTCATTTAAGAAAAACAAAATATACAATTAGTTGCTTCATTACAAAGCTTGCATCTGCTGTGTTTGCATGAATGTATTATCAGACACATGCATTCATACATGTGTGTGTAATCCTTCATCTCTGCTGCAAGGACAAAAATGCCCTTTGATGTACATGAATAAAGGAGCTATACATTGCAAGCCTTTATATCAGAGAATCATAGAATGGTTTGGATTGGAAGGGACCTTGAAGATCAGTCAGTACCAACCCCTTGCCATGGGCAGGGACACCTTCCATGATCCCAGGTTGCTCAAAGTCCCATCCAACCTGGTCTGGAACCCTTCTAGGGATGGGGCAGCCACAGCTTCTCTGGGCAACCTGTGCCAGGGCCTCTCCATCCTCACAGGGAAGAATTTCATCCTAATATTAAACCTAAACTTGCTCTCTATCAGTTTAAAGTCATTCCCCATTATGCTGCTACTAGCTGTCCATGTAAATAGCATGTGACCATAAAGAATTAAATAGTAGTACTGATTATAAGACAGGTCACTCCAAATTTCCCAAATCAGACCCTTAGAACTTGTCATTTTCTAAAATCAATGTTGTAATTCATAAAGACTGTCTGTTTATCTATTTGCTACTTAATATGAGACATTTCACACAAATGTTTCAACTCTTTTAGCTGTAAGTTAATTCTCTCCTGAAATAATAAAACTTTAAGGTGTTATTGTTCACCAGTCTTTTGTGAAGCTCTCTGACCCCTCACAGTTTCTTTCTCACTCTCCAAATAACCAATAAAATATTTATTCAAACAGCCTGAACAGGGTGGTGGAGGGTGAAATTTTGTTCTTTGCTTATTCCAGTAGTGGAAACACACCCAAGTGGTGTTTTGTGTGAGAGCTGTATTCTAGAACACAAACCCCACTGGGCAAGTAATACATTAGATGTGTCATACTTTGTCTTGCCAGGCTCATCAGGCTGATTTGGAATTTGCTGCCTGGGTAGAGTGACTCATATGTTTACTGGTCCTGACAGGTGCTGGGCATCTTCCACACTCATTAAAGTTAATTACTTGAACAGCAGAGAGGGAAAACTGTGTGCTGGTTTCCTCTGAACGTCTATTCCCAAGTTATCATTTAAGAGAGGATGTAAGTGGTGTCACCTTTCTCCTGCAATCACAAAAGCAGCCCCTAACCAAACCCCTGTCCCTTCATTGCAAAAATAACCCAATTAGGTTCAGAGGAACTCCTTGTTGGAGTAAGGCAAGGGGGAAAAAATGCACTGTATACAGAGCTTTGCACATAAAAGCTGCTTCTTGCCATAAAATCAGTCACTTCCTCACTGGAACAGAGGAATTAACATACTGGAAACAAGCCAATAATTTTATAGAAATATATGCCTTTAAGTAAGCTCTAGACCAGTATGCTCACAATAGCCACCCTTTGGCATCATTTCTATCCCAGCAAGCCACAGCTGCTGAACTGGAGACTTCTGACTTCATGTTAGATAAGTAATGAGAAGTTTTAGGCAGCAGATTGCCAGAGCCAATCCTTTGATATTAACACAATACTACAGTTGTTGACCAGCCACACCAAAAAAGATATGCCTTTAATTTACACAAGTTAGCTAAAAATATTAAGGAGAAAACTTCACAGAGACTTATGCCATGACATTAGACTGTCAACTAAAACATGAAGAGATAAAGACCTCACAGACATCTGTGTATTCACACAAAACCAAGAAATTAGGAGGATTGAATCTTTAACTACAGAGACATCTCTACTTTGATGCCTGTCCAGCCACTGGATCTCCCCTAGTAATATGACAAAGTTCTGTACCCTGGCATTCACCCAAAAGGACAGAAATACTGAGCCAGAGACCTCACAGAAACCTGTGCCTCAATATTAACCTGCCACACAAAATCTCCTGAGCTAATGGTCTTGCAAAAAAGAAAAGGTTCAAATCTCTAAAAATAAGCCTAAATAATTATTGTAATCTTAAATACTCATCACTTTTATTGTTTAATTTTTCAGGGTCTTCCAAAGCAAAGTGTAATGATGCATTTCCACAGTTAGGACTGTTTAATTGAACTGTTTTGTTTAGTTTTTTCCTCTTATGCAGTTCTCACACCAACATCTATTGATCTCATAATTTCATAAGACACTGATGTACAAAGGCATGAGCAACATATCTTCCAAACCCAGACTAATGTGCTGTTTGCTGGACAGAATTAGTAAGCCAGAATGTTCACTGATGGAAAACTGCTCAGTTGCTTGGAATATATTTCGGTAATTTGGGGAACACTAAATCAGAAATTCAGTATTTTTCTGTTCAGTATGGAACAGAAAGAAATTTGACAAAAAAACATATCATGTTAGCCTTTTCATTCTTGATGTCTGAAAGGAGCTTTTCCTACTTTTGTAGTGCTGGATCTTTACACTGTTCCTTCTTTTCAACCTATTCACTTAACATTTCTTCTTGGGTTGTTTTTTGGATTTTGGTGTGGGGTTTTCTCATTCGGTTCTGGGGGATTTTTGTTTGGGGCTTTTTTCTGTTTCTTTTTGTTTTACCTTAAATTAATGTCTAATTTATAATTATTTCTGTATCTCAGATAAGCATGATAATCATAATATTCTACAGCATCAATGGCTGACTTGTTTCCAGTTCCCATTTACTTTAAGCCAGAAAACAAAAGCTGAAGAGCAACTATTTTATTGGACTTTTACAGTTCTTGATTCCTCACTTGGAAGGCCAAAAGAGTCATACAATGTGTAAGACTCCACAGTGCTCTGTGAGTCTCTGCTTATTGGGCAAGATCAAAAGCCCACTAAAATAATTGAGAATCTTTCCATGATCTTCTGTGGCATTTGGTTGGGCACAACATGTGACAGACAGGCTCACTGAAATGAAAGATCCCCTGGAAACACTTTACAAAGGTGGTGAGAAGAAGAAAGGGATAATGAAGTTCTTCCACAAGCTAAATTTGTTGGATCAAACCTGAAAACTTGAAAATTCTCCACTTTGGATACTGATTCTCAACCTGTAAGCAAATTAAACTGGTTTTTTTTTCTCCCTGGAAGCTGAACATGGTATTGGAATGTTTTGACTTTGCTGGCACCCATGGAATGCAGGGAATGAGCAATGGTTAACCAAGTCTAATGGACCAAGACTACAGAATTTGTGAATGTTTAGAAAATAGACCTCAGTCAACAATTTACAACAGGAGATTGATAAAAAAGGGCTTGTTCAAAAAAGTTTGAAATAGATATAAAAATCGTGAACCCTGTTCAGTCTGAAAATTATCTACCAACTATTTTTCCATTGTCCTGGAAATGCCATTAAAATTTCACAACTGTATAACTGCAGCAGCACTAAAGACCCTGGGGTTACCTTTGCAAATGAAATCACCATAATAAAAGCTGCTTTCTCCATTGTGCAGAAAGTACTGACATTCTGAGGGATGAGGGATTTCTATAAGAATTCTGTGGTGATTATCTTGGGAATCAGGCACTACTCTACAGATTAGATTCTGAACCACCTGTCAACCCCATTTCTATGCAAATTGCTATACTTTGAATGACATGACCTCAAAGCCCTGGAATGGCACTGCAGGCCTGCATTTTGCCATGCCACCACCTACCAACTCAAAAGGCTAATTAAGAGCACCAAAAAGTGCCTTTTGCAACCTATGACACACAGACAAAAACATAATTACAACATAACAAAACAAAAGTCCCACGTAAATGAAAAGAATAAGCTGTATCTCACCTCATTCGAACTTTCTGTTGTAATGTTTTTCTTTTTCAGCTTTTTCTGTAGCAGTTTGGTTTCATACTCTGGCCTGGGATGCTCCTGAAAAAGAAACAAACAAACATGATTATGATTAAGAGAAAATCCCCAAAATTTTTGGTCACATTCACAAACAAAGCCATCAAGATGATTCAACTCCACACACCTTTTGTAGTAGGGTGTCAGATCTGGCCCAGCTTCCCTATGAAGCTGGGCCAGACCAATAATCTTTCAATGTGCCCTTGTAAAATATACTTTTCTCTCCCAAATTAGAGCAGAAATTAAGCAAGATGACAAAAATTTACCAGGTTTTTCAAGTGAGCAGCTCATAAAAGAGAAAAGTATCATGCATGTCCTCATTCCCACCAAGTTCTGAATTCATTCAGAGCTGGAATTTGTATTGATAATCTCCCACAAAAAAAGACTATTCCTACAGCAGTGGTCATATCATCCCTCTTTACTATAATTAGAACACTTGCATATCAGCCCCATCCAAAATAATGGGTTATTAACATTTTTTAATTAAACTGATAGTCATGAAGAGAACAAAAAACATTTTAAATTAATAAATCCTAATGAGCAATAGAATGGGGCCTACATGGAACTTCACCAGAATTCCTTGAGAGATACAGGTGGTGTTCATTTTCTTTACCTGTTGCATTTTCACTGCAGCAGATTCAACCCTCACAATTCTCTGTTGCATGTGAGAATATAAACGCAGTGAGATCTCCAAACTTTTTTTTTTTTTTTAATCCTAATAGTGAGGTTTTCCTAATGCATTCAAAAGGTATATGATAAAGTACCATTTAAATCATTGAATCTTAGAATAGTCTGGGTTGGAAGGGTCCTTACATCTTGTTCCAACCCCTCTGCCATGGGCAGGGACACCTTCCACTGTGATGTGTAAATGTTTTTGGTCATAAGGAATGGCAAAAGTCACAGGGTCTTGCAAGCAATCAGAAAGATTTCATTATTAATTATACACTTGGCATGGATATTGGTGTGTGGTCCCTAACCTACTATAAAAGAACATGGCAGTGGGCTTTGGATAAAAGAATGAGATGAAGGGGAAGAGAGATAAGGAGATTAATAAGAGAGAGAGAAAGAGATGAGCAGCCCTAATTCCAGTGTTGATCCCTGACGTGGTGGCGGGATGTCCAGGATCCTGAGGTGTGCCACCTAGGCATGCTGGGGGTTTCCCTTTTAGGGATGGGTTTCTCCCCTGAAGATAAGCTTCTTGCTTTGCACTCAAATAAGTTATCTTGAACTCTCCATCCTTTTAAACCTTTCTGGAAATGGGCCAGGAGCTTTCAGGGGTCTTGGGTGGTCTTGATTCCCCCCTACAGTCCATGCCCACTTCTTGGCCTCATTCCTGTATTCTTTTTGCTGTGCCTCGTGGACTTGACCAAGATGTTTGCCCCAGAAAAGTGCTGCACTAGTTCCACATGTCCCCCTTTACCAGTCACATTTTGTTCTTCCTCCTGGCATGCTGGTACCAACAATCCTTGCCTGTGTCTACCAACAATCCTTGGTTGGTTCCATGGCTATCCCAGTATCAGTGTTTGAGACACACTCAGTAGACACTTATTTTCTGGGGATCTACCCCAGGTTGCTCAGAGCCCCATCCAGCTTGGCCTGGAACACTGCCAAGGATGGGGCAGCCACAGCTGCTCTGGGAAACTTGTGCCAGGGCCTCACCACCCTCACAGGGAAAAATTTCTTCCCATTATCCAATCTAAACCTGCTCTCTGTCAGTGTGAAGCCATTCCCCCTTGTCCTGTCACTCCAGGCCCTTGTCCAGAGTCTCTCTCCCTCTTTCCTGTGGGTTCCCTTCAGGCACTGCAAGGCCACAATGAGGTCACCCCAAAGCCTTCTCTTCTCCAGGCTGAACAACCCCAATCCTTCCCAGCCTTTTCTTGTAAGAGAGGTTCTCCATCCCTCTGATCATCTTGATGTCCCTCCTCTGGATAACATGTGGAACTCCAAGAAATAATGAGGCACAGGTAAACTCTAACATTATGAAAGCTGATCAGCCGCAAAAATGGTGGTAAGCAGGATGAGAAAAGGACAGAGAAAGATACACCAATAAGCATTTAAAGTTGCTACAGTCAACACCTGTACCCTGATGCTTCTTAAATTTTTACTAGCTTGTGTTGATTTTCATTACTTGCTACTATTCTTCCTTACATAAAGATTCAGAGGTTGGATGTGACTAACATCTTTAGACTTAAATGAAGAAAATATGAAGATATCTGGCATGGATGGCTACATGGGAGGAGATAGCTTGATCAAGGCAGGGAAAGGAAATAAATGAAGCTGTAAGAAGCTGAGATCTAGATAAACTATGCTACTGCAGACCTGAATTTGTTTTCCTCCTTTTTTTCTCTTACTTTCTGCTAAGCAAAGCATTCTGAAACATGAGGGGCAGTCTCCAGAGGTCAGAGCAACTTTTGAAAACTGATTTGAATGAAAACTAGGTGAAATAAAGAAAATAAATGCCAAGCAGAACATTGTATGCTAAATTAATTTTTGCTATTGACAATTTTGCTCTGGGTGCATATTCTGTTCAGATTTGGCCAAATTATGTTTAACTTCCCTAGTAAGAGATTCCAGTATCCTTTTAACTGCCTTTCATACACCTACACCTGGATTGGAATAGTAGTTGATCTGTCTTTGTTGAATTTGCCAAGTCATCTTACCCTTGACTGAACAGACCACAGAGCTCCCTGGAATGCATTTTGTATATATTCCTTTTATGAGTATTTTGCACAAAATATTTCTTTACAGTCCAGAGTTAGGGATGTTTTACCCATGCATCCATGGATGTGAAGGAACAATTCCACTCAGCTGTAAAAAGAGTGTGGTTCAGAATCAATTCTTTGTCTGAAAATGGGAAGAGTTCTACACTTAGGACAACAAGCTAGAAATAGTTGTGATGACTTCACAAAGGCCAAATGTCCATGTAGGGATAGATCTGAATCCCAGGATGCTGGAAGTTTGCCAGTACAGCTGTCAGACACTTATTGAAAACCATGTGAGCCAAGATACTGCAAGGCCAAATGAGTGCTCTGAGTAGAAAACTATAATTCCCATTCTGAAAACAAAGAGCCAAAACATGAAATTTCTACTCAGGCAAAATTCACGTTGACAGTGGGAATTTTCTTTGAGAGTGGTCTCCAGGATTTGCCTCAAACATACACATGTGTATCCACTATCCATCAAATTAAGCCTCTGTAGATAATGATCCAGTTTGATAAGAATAAATAATGTGAACCCATCCCTCCTTAATTTCCCTTTGATTTAGAAAGAACGTGATAATGACATTTTACAAACATGCATGACAAACACATGGAATATATTAAAAAAAAAAAAAAAAAAAAATACAGAAACTATTTGACAAACCAAAGGAGTTATCAAAAAAA
>VZRH01004591.1:206567-249303 GCA_013397555.1 Urocynchramus pylzowi
TCAAAAAAAAAAAAAAAGAAAAAATAAAAAAAAAAAAAAAAAAAAAAAAAAGAAATGTAGCAACTATTTGACAGACCAAAGGAGTTATCAAAAAAAAAATAAGCCATATACTCTAAGTAAAGGCAAAGACGCACTGCAAATTCCTTGAACATCCTTCTGCTAACATCCTGAACACAAGCAGAGCAGCTAAGCAGTTCACATTGATGGGAAGGAAGGTTTCCACAAATAAAAATTGGAATGACCCAGCTGCTGCCCCAAAGCAAGATGGAAATATGGAATGAGCAGAACAGAGAGCCCAGCTGTTCTCTGCTGCAAAAGGGTTAATTATTAGAAATCAAAGACTTGAACCCTCTATTTCTTGTGATGGTGATATAGGATGCACGGGGTGAGAAGTCTAGGGAAGAGTTTGTCATTCACACCGAGGATCTGTTTAGACTGCCCTATTAATGGGATGCTTGTCAAGGAAAAATAGTTTTCTATGACAGGATGGAGTCACTGGTAGATGATCACAATCTTTTTAGTCCAGATCACTTTCAAAATAACTCTAAATAAATGAAAGATTAAAGCAAATAACTTGAATAAGTCATGTAGCATGAACACAAGTTTAGGGGTGTTAAAAGTTATTGAGCAAGTATACAGGAACTCAGTTATTAAAGATATTCTAGAGCAACATAAAATGGAATTCATCACAAGAAACTAGAAGGTTCTGTTATGGGATTGTATTTGCCAGACAGAGATTTTATGCCTTTGTTTGCTTTCATTGAGCAAGAACAGTGGTAATGCTTTGGGCAAATACCTGTAAAACTAAATTTTGAAATTTGGCCTCATATTTTGAGGCTCCCTTTAGCTAGGACCAAACAACCAAATGCTGCCATTTCAATGGCAGATAACATATTTTGTGGGTAACTGTAGCAAAATATAGCATCATTTATGGTTGTTCATTACACAATTCAAATCCAACCCATTTAAATACTTCTGTACTGATGAGTGGAATTGTGTAAATTGTAGAATCACAGAATGGTCTGGGTTGGAAGCAACCTTTTAGATCATCCCATTCCAACCCTTTGCCATGGGCAGGGACACTTTCCACGAGACACAGCTGCCCCATCCAACCTGACTTTCCAGGGATGGGGCAGCCCTACACAGCTTCTCTGGAAAACCTGTGCCAGGGCCTGACCACCCTCACAGGGAAGAATTTCTTCTGATATCCAATCCAAACCTGCTCTCTGTCAGTGTGAAGCCATTCCCCCTTGTCCTGTCACTCCAGGCCCCTATAAACAGCACCTGATTCCATATCTTGTGTTCTCCAAGGGGCACATCCCTGGCAAACCCTGCCTACCTACCTGGATCTCCTGAGTCACTGGAAAGGAGGAGAGGAACAAAGACCTTGAGGCAGTCCCTGTTCCTAGTAGGGCAGTGCTGGATAAAGACAGATTTAACCTTTCTGAGCCCAGGAGATGGAAGAACTTATGCCACCCCAAGTGACCCAGCCTTTGAGTGGCCTCATCCCAACACCCCAAGGAATCAAGACTACCAAGAAAAAAAAATCAAACAGTTTTGAGCCTTGAAAAAAATTCAGTTCTAGAAAGGACAGAGTAGGTCATTACAATGGAAACTGAATCAATGAAAGTAAGTGAGAACATGTTGATATGTCTGGTGGAAGAGGAAAGAAATAAAAGAGGAAAATGTACTGGTGGCCCAGGATATTCTGGCACATCACTGGATCAACAGTCTGGGAGTGAAAAAATGTAATCACACACCTTTACCAATTTCTTGGAAAGCAAAGACATTTTCATCTGACTTTGTTCTTACAGTTTACAACTTTAGACATGTTGAAAGTGTGCCTTCATGTGTAATCTTTTAGTGGAGCAATAACTGGTACTAAACAGTTTCCTCAAAGAGCTGAAGGATAACATTCATTCTTCAGCATTCCTTTCCCAACTATCCTAATGAAACTCTTATCCTCCTAAACACAGGACTTAATATAACATTGAAAGGATTTGTTTTGAAGAACAGGGCTAAGCAAGGATCATTAACTAATTAGTGTTAGTAAGAATTTAATGAAGGTCAGGGAAGATTCACTGGAAAGAGTAATGAAACTGGAAAAAAGGTTAATATAAAAACATACAAAGAATCTTAAAAATATTTGGAAACATGGACCTAACAGGAAAATTAGAATAGTTATGGGAAAAATGTGAGATAACGCATCTGGAGAAAACAATCCAAACTAAAGATCTCATTGGCACGAGAAACTTGAGGATTCAAAAAGGAGAAATTTGACACAAGACAAAATATTGTAGCTACAAATTCCCCTTTTACCAATACTGGACACTTTTTCCCAAGAGGGCTATGCAGTTATTTTATTAGAGCCTCCTCTTTGAGGATTTTAGCAAACAAAAATATCTTATGCTTTGTGGCTTAGTAGATACTATTAAACTATTAATACTTCAGGAAAAGGAGTCTGCTCCAATCATTTGCAGGGTGGAAGACAAAGTGAAGCTATCAAATTGATCAGATCAAAATGAATTTTGAAACCATGGTAGAAAAAATAAATCAAGTTAGGTGAGAATGGAATGTACCTGTAAACATATTTAATGTCACCAAGTCAGCTTGCTTTTTAATTTTGTTTAATTCTCTTTTACTCAATCTACCTTCCTTATTAATTTGTCTTAACTCAGCAGTAATCCACAGTGACATCAAAGACTTCCCTTAAGGGTTTAATAATTATGGGGTTTTTTTTAACTCATCAGATAGCAAAAGGAAGAACCAGATTTGGGAAATTAGTTTTCAAATAAACTAAAATGGTTGACAAACATTTTACAAAGCACAGGATTTTAACTTGAAATTTAATGTTCCTAAGAAGACAGACATTCACGTTCCTCCCTGTTACAACAAAACACTATAACAGTTTGACTATTTGAATAATACCAATACCAATGTGTGGAGACTCCTTGGCATTTCAGTTAATGCAGACTCTCTATCCATTTGACTTCCAAGTTCTTGCCTAAATTCTAAAATTTCATCTTTTGTAATTGCATTTCTATTTCAGTTTGCACGGGATCATTGGCAAAATGTGGGAAAATCTTTTCCACTCAAAAAAATGAAAGCAGAAACATCCTGGAAATACAATTTCCGAAGATTCATGGCAAGGCAAGAGTTTCTACCACCCACATCATTAATTGGAGTCCACCTGTACTTCTTCACCAAACAGAAGAGGGTATGGATACTTCCACCTCTATTCCTGGTTTACTGATAGCCATAATCCATATTACACACTCTGAACTAGAATGATATGCACAACCTCTTTTGTTAGGTTACACAGTCACACATCTGTGGCAAGGCACACTGAGTGGAGGAATTTCAGGAAGAATTTCTTCACTGGAAGGGTTGTTAAAGCACTGGAATGGGCTGCTCAGGAAGGTGTGAAGTCACCATTCTGGGAGGTGTCCAAGGAATGACTGGACATGGCACTCAGTGCTCTGGTCTAGGTGAAAAGGTGAGAATTGGTCAAAGGCTGGAGTCGATGACTTTGGAGGTCCTTTCCAACCTCAGTGATTCTGTGGTTCTGTGTGTTTATGCACAGTGTTCCCTAGGCTTTCTCTGCTCTCACGGTTCTGGTCTGAGTTTGTTTCTTTTCTTTCCCTCTCCCATTTGTTTATCGGATGCACTATTGCTTTTTAACACAATTATCTGTTTCCACTTGGTATCCAGCACTTGCCATTCTTTTTGTGGATTTCAGGTGTCTGAACACAAATTATCTAAGTCTGTACAGCTGCCAGCTGCAAAGATGCACAGAAGCCTTAGGGAGTCTGTTTTCTCAGACTGCCATTGCCAAGTCATTTACAAATAAATAGAACTAAAATAATATATTGTGTGACTCTTTTGAAGCAAGAGATTTGGCCCAGTGTGTTTAAAGAAAGCAATTTACTGAAAGGTTTATAGTCAATGTCCACAAAAATTACACCAAAGGCATTTATTTCAATATAACTCTCACAAAGTACTTCTCAGCTCTTCAAATTTATGGTTGTTTTCCTCCCTGCTTTGGTTCTGTAACTTCTCTTCCTAAAGAAATTGACAATAAATAGCTCAACTCCATCTAGTCTTAAAACTCTTAAATCTCCTGAGCTTCTTCCTTGTCCCTTTCTTGCTCTTTTAAGTTATCCCACTTCTGGTTCTTTCTAGCCTAACCTGATCAGACACAATTCTCCGGTTTCCAACATAACTTTCAACACTTGTAGAGACTTCGCCATCACTGAAACCTGATGCCAGTAACTTTCTACAGACAAATTTATCCTAATCTTTATGGATAAAATGTGAACAAAACCTGATCTAACTTTTTCACAAGAAGTGACAGGAGATAACACAGTGCATGATTTTCACAGAATTCACAGAATGACTGTGAAAGATCATCGAGTCCGACCCATGCCCTAACACTTGAGCTAAACCATGGCACCAAGTGCCACATCCAGTCTTTTTTTAAACACATCCAAGGATGGTGCACTCCACCACCTCCCTGGGCAGGCCATTACAGAACTTTATGACTCTTTCCATGAAAAACGTTTTCCTAATGTCCAACCTATATTTCCTTTGACACAGCTTGAGACTGTGTCCTCTGGCTCTATCATTTTCTGCATGTCATGTCAAGAGCCATGTCTATTATTCTTTAAAAGAGACCTGGCTATACCAGAAAAAGGTCAGAAAGGAAGAAGAATAAAGAGATACATAGAAAATCCTTCCAGTAACTGAAGAGAGCCTACAAGAAAGATGGAGAGACTCTTGGCAAGGGCCTGAAGTGACAGGACAAGGGGGGATGGCTTCACACTGACAGAGAGCAGCTTTAGATTGGATATTGGGAAGAAATTCTTCCCTGTGAGGGTGGTGAGGCCCTGGCACAGATTGTGCAGAGCAGCTGCCCCATCCCTGGCAGTGTCCAAGTCCAAGCTTGATGGGGCTCTGAGCAGCCTGGGCTAGTGAAAGGTGTCCCAGGTGGAAGGTGTCCCCATGGCAGGGGGTAGAACAAGATGATAGCTAAGGTCCCTTCCAACCCAAAGCATTCTGTGGTTCTATGAGACTCTGAAAATATTTAGGAACTAAGACTGAAAGAGCAGATGCTTGTTCATCTTAAACAAATAAGGGTGGCAGAAATATGAAATTATGTTGAACTATGCTGAATAGAGGTCAGAAGTAATCCCTCTCTTGATCTTTGAAAGACAAAATAAGAAAAAAAAAAAAAAAAAAGAGAGAGAAAAAAATTACCATGTAGCAAGAAGATTTGAAAACCTCTAGAAGAAGCTTGTTAGCAGTACAGATAGAGAAGTATTAGAGTAGATTACCTAGGGAGGAATTGAAATCTCCACTGCTGGATTTATTTAAGAACAAATTAGACAAATATCTCTTCGTAATGATTTAAGTAGAGTTGATCCTACAAGGCACAAGGGATGGCCCCTCAAGGTCCGTTTCAGTCTTGTTTTATGATTCTAAGTTCCTAATTCTTCAGCTTGTGCTGAGATTTGTCTGGCACTCCTTCACTTGTCATAAACAAAGGATTCTTGCTGATCCCATAGTTCCTGTCCACAGACTTTCACCACTTCAGGCCTCTTCATCACAGCACCTCACAAACCTATAGATTCTTTTACAGCATTTTGCAAATATCAAGCTAAACATGAGGATTTTTTACTGTGAGTGATGAACTTGAATCACAAAATCACAGAATCATTAGGTTGGAAGAGACCTCCAAGATTATCAAGTCCAACCCACGCCCTGCCACCTAGACCATGGCACCAAGTACCACATCCAGTCTTGTTTCAATCACATTAAGGGATGGTGACTCCACCACCTCCCCGGGATGACCATTCCAGAACTTTGTCACCCTTTGTGAAAAAAACTTTTTCCTACTATCCAGCCATTATTTCCCCTGGTGTAGCTTAAGATTGTGTCCTCTGGTTCTGTCAGTGCTGCCTGGAGAAAGAAACAAACCCCCACCTGGCTACAACCACCTTTCAGGGGGTTGTAGGGATTGATAAGGTCACTCCTTTTCTCCTTTTCTCCAGGCTAAACAAACCCAGCTCCCTCAGTCGTTCCTCACAGGGTTTGTGTTCCAAGCCCCTCACCAGCCTCGTTGCCTCCTCTGGACGCGCTTGGGCGTCTCAAAGTCCTTCCCAAACTGAGGGGCCAGAGCTGGACACAGCACTCAAGGTTTGGCCTCACCAGTGCCAAGTACAGGGGGAGAATGACCTCCCTGCTCCTGCTGGCCACACTATTCCTGATCCAGGCCAGGAGCGAGTGGCCTTCTTGGCCACCAGGGCACACTGCTGGTTCGTGTTCAGTCGGCTGTCGACCAGGGCCCCCAGGTCCCTTTCTGCCTGAGCACTGTCCAGCCACACCATCCCCAGCCTATAACACTGCAGGGGGTTATTGTGGCCAAAATGCAGGACCCGGCACTTGGACTTATTAAACTTCATCTTATTGGACTCTGCCCATCCATCCAACCGATCCAGGTCTCTCTGCAGAGCCCTCCTACCCTCCAACAGATCAACACATGCTCCCAGCTTAGGGTCATTCGCAAATTTACGAATGAAAGACCGAATCCCCTAATCCATATCATCAATAAAAACTATTGAACAGAGCTGGCCCCAGCACAGAGCCCTGAGGGACACCACTGGTGACTGGCTGCCAGCTGGATGCAGCACCACTCACCACCACTCTCTGGGCTGGCCATCCAGCCAGTTCCTAACCCAGCACAGAATGCTCCTGTCCCAGCCGTGGGCTGCCAGCTTCTCCAGGAGTGTGCTGTGGGAGACAGTGCCAAAGGCCTTGCTGAAGCCCAGGTACACAACATCCACAGCCTTTCCTGCATCCACCAGGCAGGTCACCTGGTCATAAAAGGAGACCAGGTTGGTCAGACATGACCTACCCCTCCTAAACCTCTGCTGGCTGGGTCTGATACCCTGGCCATCCTGTAAGTGCTGAGTGATGACACTCAATATAAACTGTTCCATCACCTTACCGGGTACTGAGGTCAGGCTAACTGGCCCATAATTACCAGGATCCTCCTTCCCACCCTTTTTGTGAATGGGAGTCACTTTGGCCAGCTTCCAGTCATCTGGAACCTCCCCAGTGAGCCAGAACTGCTGGTAAATGATGGGGAGCGGCTTCCCAAGCTCATCTGCCAGCTCCCCCATCACCCTGGGATGGATCCCATCTGGTCCCATGGATTCATAAACATCCAAGCAGCTCAGCAGTTCTCTGACTGCCTCCTCCTGGATAACAGGGGGACCATTTTGCTCCCTGGCACCATCTGCCAATCCAGGAGGACAGCTGTCCTAAGGACAAGCCACCTTCCCACTAAAGACTGAGGCAAAGAAGGCGTGAAGCACCTCCGCCTTCTCCTCATTTGCAGTTACTGAATTCTCTCCCTCATCAACAGAACAAATGTTGGTCTTACCCTTCCTTTTGCTGTTAATATATTTGTAAAAACATTTTTTATTATCCTTTACAAAAGTTGCCAAATTAAGTTCTAAATGAGCTTTGGCCACTCTATTTTTTTTCTACATGTCCTAGCAACACTCTTAAATATTTCCTGAGAGATCTGACCCTCCTTCCAAAGATGATACATCCTCTTTTTATTCCTAAGTTCCTTCAAAACCTTGTTGCCCATCCAAGCTGGACATTTACCTCATCAACTCATCTTTTGGCACACAGGGACAGTCTGATCCTGTGCCCTCAAGATCTCTGTTTTGAAGCATGCCCACCTTTCCTGGGCTCCTTTGTTGTTAAGGGCTGCTTCCCAAGGAGCTCTCTGAATATGACTCCTAAATAGGCCAAAGTTTGCCCTCCAGAAGTCCAATGTAAAAGTTTTATGCTCCTGATTTCACCAAATATCAAGAATTCTATAATTTCATGATCACTGTGCCCCAAGCAGCCTCCAACCACCACATTTCCCACCAGCCCAAACAACAGGTCTAACATATTCCCTCCCCTGGTGGGCTTGTTCACCAGCTGGTGTGACAAAAAGGTGTCCTCTACACACTCTAAGAACTTCCTGGACTGCCTCTTTTCTGCTGTATTAAGTTCCCAGAAGATGTCTGGTAGGTTAAAGTCACCTGAAAGAATAAGGGCTGGTGATCCTGAAACATTCTCTAGCTGCCTAAAGAATAAGTTGTCTACCTCTTCCTTTTGGTTGGGTGGACGATAACAGACTCCCAGTAGGATGCCAGCCTTGTTGGCCTTCCCCTCAATTCTTACCCATAGGCATTCAACTTCATCGTCATTATTTTCAATACTCACAGCATCAAGAGCCTCCCCAATATAAAGGGACACCTCTCCACCTCTTCTCCCTTTCCTGTCTCTCCTGAAGAGCTTGTAGCCATGCAATGCAGCACTCCAGCTATGAGAGTCGTCCCACCACATTTCCATGATAGCAGCTACATCTTAGCTTTGCTGTTGCACCATGGCCTCCAGCTCTTCTTGTTTGTTACCCATGCTGTGTGCACTGGTATGTGTGCACTTCAGCTGGGCTGCTGATTTCACCCTTAACTCAGGCTTACCACCCTTGGGCCTGCTTCCAGACAGCCCAGCTGCATCCCCTTCCCCCTTCAAACCTACTTTAAAGCCCTCTCAGTGAGTTCTGCCAGTTCATGAGCTAAAATCCTTCTGCCCTTAACAGAGAGATGGAGTCCATCCGGTTCCAGCAGGCCAGGTTGCCCCATGACCAAAGAGCACAAAATTCTGCTGATGACACCAGCCCTTGAGCCACTTGTTGGTAATGTGGGCTCTCCTATTACTTCCATCATTTCTCTCTGCCACCAAAGGGACTGAGCAGAACACCACCTGTGCTCCTGCCCTATCAACCACATGACCCAGTGCCCTAAAGTCCCTTTTAATTGTCCTGACACTCCTCTTTTCAATATCATCACTGCCATCCTGGAGTATCAGCTGTGGGTAATAATCAGAGGGCCAAATCAGCTCAGGGAGTATCTTGATAATACCCCATACCCAGGCCCCAGGGAGGCAGCAAATCTCCCTGTGGGATGGGTCCAGTCAACATAGGGGGCTCTCTGTTCCCCTCAGAAGGGAGTCACCTACTACGATTGATGTTAGAGGTGGTGATCCTTCTGACAGATGAAGTGTAATTGGGCAGATCATTTTCTTCTATGTCATCTGGCTGATCCTCCTTATCCAGAACCTCTTCTGAAGTGGCACCTGGGTAGGTGATGGGGGTTAGGAGGAATTTTTATTATCTTCCCAAACCTTAGGACTCATTCCTACTCCCCTTCATCCACCAGGTGTGCTCCTATTGTCTGATGGTGGGAGGCATGCAAGGCCTTCAGAAAATCAGAAAAATATGGTGGTTCATCAAATATGCCACAGAGCCCAGAGTTTGCTCTCCAGCCTCTCAGTTTGCCCTGCAGTTGATACGTTTCTGGAGTTTGACATCCCATCTGGAACAAGCTGTAATTTGTGATGTGCTAGCGCACTGGGTTTGCATCACAGCTCACAGACTGGGAGTACTGGATTGTACTGTGAGCATCATGGACATCATAACAGGGGAGACAGCCATGAAAAAGCTAAGAAACAGAGACAAAAGAGAGGAGGTTGTTGCCAAATCAGCAATGAAGGAATATTTCTGCGTTACGGGATAGTGATAATAGAAGATGAATTCTAGAGTGTGCTGTCTGTTCTCAGGGTTATCTTTTTGTTTTGTCCAAATATTCTGATCTGGGAAACAGGAAATAGAGGAATACATCACTACCATCCTATATCATGAAGTCCATGATGTCAGCTTGCTTTCCCCTATGGTATTTGCTCCTGTTATTTATCCCTTGTTTGAGCTGAGCTCACCTAGCAGGGCTGAAGACTTGTAGATAGCCTGTTGTTTAAGGAACTATGCTGGAACATGAAGAAAAAATGGGTTCAAATCCTCCCAGCAAACCAAGACAGTTCTGAATTACAGAATATGACCCAGTTCTAGGGATATCTTAGCATCTAATGTCAGGGGAAAGTCCAAAGTCTACCTGTTCTTAGTATGATAATTATTTATGATTTTTGTAATTGCACTCTCTTTAGTCAGGGTTAGAAATGAATCCTTGGATGAGAGAGAGTCATTACAGCAAACCAAAGGATGAAATTAAGAACAAAATTAGGGACATTTTAAATACCAATAAACATTGGTTTCATTTTCAGTCAGTTCAAATTATGCCTGAAGACCCCATGGCTCATTGAAAACCTCTTTCTGAAGAAATCCTCTATATTTATTGTTTTGAAACAGCTCTGTTGGTGAGCACCTCGAGCTCAGGATGATGTACCTAAGGCATCATAGATGTCACCCAGGCCTCGATGCAAAAATTGCTGATGGTACTGTGACCTGTGGCTGTCATCATCACAAAGAATTCTTGTTACACATAATGAAGTAACATGACAAAGCATTTATTCAGTGTCATTGTGTTATTGCACACTTTACATGGCAGATGGGCATTCTCAGTAAAACATGGTCTGCTCTTACCTTATAAGCCTTTTCAACATTCATTAGTAAATTCAGAGTACTGAACAGTAAGATATAGGTGAGGATTTCCTAAATAAACATTGATACTCAAAACTGTATTAGTTACAGTCCTTTATCTAAACACAGCCACAAACTGCATTGGTCTGGAGAACACTCATGAGAAATCTATACATCAATGTTTATATAATATGCATCTATAGAATAATTAACACAGTAAATTAGCCCAGGGAGAGGAGACTTACCTCTTCTTCTTCCAGTCCAGTTAGATCCCAGAAGTAACTCAATCTCATCTGCAAACGTTTCCATTGTTCAAGGAACATGGTAGCTTTATAAGAAATTAAACAATCGTAAAAATGATAAATCCAAAGCCTTGTAGGAAACATTTGTGTTACTAATAAGCTTCAACTGATATTTGAATCCCATTATGCTAGACCCTTTAAAATTAAAAACTGAGAAACAGCCTCAAGGCCCAATTTTAGCAAAAGAATTCAAGCAAAGCATGGGGACAATAATTACTGTCTTTTAAAAATAAAATACAGAAAAATGGAACATGTGCTGTCCAGAGCCACTGTTCAGTTCTTGTCAGGCAATGGAACTGAGCCCACAGCTGCTGGTATCCGTGGAAGATATCGTCCCTCCTAATTCACCACAGAGCATTCTGAGGTAGGTTTAGCCTGCTACTGAAATAACAAGGTTCCCCAGCAAGATATAGAAAAAGATATTTTGAAATACATTACAGTGGTGTATTTAAATGCTTTTTACCTTCATAGACATGGTGATTTTGCCCTTAAGGGCTGGCCCCTAATTCAGCCTCCTGCCTGTCCTTTTTTTACTAATAAGAAGGAACAGATATTTTACTGTGGTCCCATATTTACATATTTTTTCTCCTGGCTGTCCTCTCATAATTGTTGTTTCCTCTGTATAGCCTTTTTCCTAGTTGCTCCTAATTTATGGACTTACAGATTTATTAGAAATAGCACTTATATATCTTGGGTTGTGGATGGGTATTTTCAGATAACAATATCAATACTAAACCAGTACATGCCAACTGAAAACACCAAAACTCTACCAACAAAGGCTGTACCTATAAAAACTGGGGGCACTGTTTTCCATTTTCTTATGCTTCACCTCACTTTTTCAGTGGGTGAAAAGGGTATTGTAAAGACATTGTTAGATCACAGCAGTGTTTGTATAATTTTGAACATCTTGTAGATAACCCCACAAGACAGACAACAGTGGAGAACCAGATCAGCTTCCCTTGACTGCATCTACACTATCAGATAACACTGAGAAAAGCGGGAACTCTGTGAAAATAACCTGGCTCTAACAAGTCATAATCTATCCCAACAGTTAGCTGCAAATATTTTCTTCACAGGTATCATCCCATTATATAAGAAATAAATATCATTTAAAGACAGAACTGGCAGCACACTGAAAGCAAATCTGGACATTAAGCAACTAAGTTGCTATCTGTGTTCTTCCCTTATAGAAGAGAGAATATATAAAAGCTGTATTTAGCATGGTTTGAAAACATGGTTTTTAGATATCCTAAATACAAAAACATTTGGTTATTTTATAGGGTGCTATTACTCATTCCATTCTTTCCTGTTATACAAAAGCTCAGTTCCACATTTAGCTGTATAAGAACGTACTTGGCTTGATGCAGCAGCTGCTCTGAAATCAGTGAGTCTGCACTGACTTACACCAGCAGAAAAACTAAACTGACAGAGAGCAGGTTTGGAATGGATATTAAGAAGTTCTTCCCTGTGAGGGTGGTCAGGCCCTGGCACAGGTTTTCCAGAGAAGCTGTGTGGGGCTGCCCCATCCCTGGAAGCACCCAAGGCCAGGCTGGATGGGGCTCTGAGCAAGCTGGGCTAGTGGAAGGTGTCCTTGCCCATGGCAGGGCATTTGGAACTGAATGAGCTTTAAGGTCCCTTCCAACCCAAATCATTCTGTGATTCTGTAAAATTTCTAATAAAGGCATCTGACACTGAAATTCAGCACCAAAACACCAGTGACATCAAGCCCAGTCTGTCACCCTGTTCTTTTGAGATTTTCTATGCCTTCTGATGTTTACATTCTTGTAATGGAGTTTCTCACACACTTTCATGTAAATAATGATTGTTTACGTTCTTCTCTGTAGGAGGTGAATTTTGATGGACTGTTAGTTTGACCAGTGTGGTTGGACAGGTGGCAATGTCATCCTCCAATCCACTGTCACTTTTGGAATTCTAAAAATGTTGAGGTCGGAAAAATAAAGTGCTCTTTTCCTGTTCCTGTTTGGATACTGGAACACCTGCGTGAGTTGTGTTATTTTGTGTTGCAGCGGTGACATTAGTCAGCTAGGCATTACTGTGAATATGGACACATGCAGCAGGACTGCTAGAGTCACAAAGATACTTCACAAGGAATCAGGATCAGCTACTAAAAGCATGATTCCTTTGGAGATATTAACTATAGGAAGCCTTCTGCTTTCTAAAGAATGGGAGAAGACAAGCAAGACAAAAGAATTCCTGTGCCCAACACCTTCATGAAATTAAGCCAGCCCAGACCACCACAGTTTGCTGTTTTAAATATACAGGTGGAATAGATGTGTGAGTGAGCTCTGCCATTTGACAGATTGAGTTCTAGATATAAACAGCACAGCCTCTAATAGCAGGGCAGCAAAATTTGGTGTAATATAATACTTAATAGGAAAGCTGGGCAGAGTTAGTAAAGGCTCCATTATTTCACTTTGCTGCTCTTTGTGTGTGCCGGCTGCATTTTCTTGAACTGACAAGCTCAGTTATCATGGTCCCAAGAACAGACTTTTCTAATCTGTGGGAAACATTTTTTGGAGGAGGGCTACAGCTCTGAAAGAATTTTGTTATTCTTACATGCCTTTTTTTAAAAACAGTGCATATGGAACTTTTTGTCCTGTTCTGTTCCATAACAGATTCTACTAATTTGTCTTAGTGCAAGGATATATCAAAATTTTCTTTTGTACATTGCATTGCTGATATTAAAATACAAATTTTCTGGATGAGGTTCAGTGGCAATTGTCATTTGCATGGATGCTAGTTTACAGTAGAGTTTCTTTGTCATGAAAATTATATTTTATTTATCTTAAGCTTCACAGCAGCAGGTGACACCTAATCTGCCACTCTACCCTGAATTTGAAGTAGTAAAATGAATTCTTCTGAGAGTCTATAAACTAATCCTCTTTTTTCTATTTCTCAGTCAAAATTCTCTCTAACAGTTGCTCTAGGGCTTCCAGGAACTGGTAAATAAATGCTTCTTGCTTCCATGATCTGTTCTGTCTGCAAGTTCCTTAAAAACCTTCTGCTGTCCTCACCCAATGCCAAGCCACCAATCAGTCCTTTCTAAAACAAGCTGTAAAATCTTAATAGGCTCACAAAGAATAACAAACTGGTTGCTGAGGGATGGCTCTAACAGAATAACATATTTGCTCAGTTTCATATTAAGAATGATAATTTCATTATGGGAACAATGAATAGGGAAATAAAAAAATCATTTTACAGTAGCAATAACACATTTAACTTTCACAATAAACAAGCTCTAGAATAAAGGAGAGCATAACACCAGCAATAATTCATGCAAGCACAGTCCACATGCTTTTCAGGGTGGAGGTGAGGCCAGAAACAATAGGAGCAATACTACAATGCATTCATTCATGTTTATGAAGTGTTTTGATATCCTCATGGAGACAGGGATATTTGCCTTTAAATAAAAGCAAGTTTGTTTAAATGGGATATTCTAAAATATATTATAATTTAAATGATAATAGTCCCATTGCTCTTGGAATCCCATAAAGTTTTGATAAAATTATATGGCTGAATTGTCCCACAAGGAAGTGGGACTGTGCTTAAATTAGACCCTTTCAGCTGTCTGCACCATACCAATCCTCAAATACATTCTGGCCCCAAATGCAGAAGGTGTTAAATGGGTGTGACATGTTGATGGAAAATGAAGAAAAATTAGTAAATACATGGCAAAGTTTAGAAGTGCCATTAACAGCACAATTTCCTCTGTGGAGAAAATGGCCTCAAGATGTGCCAGGGGAGGTTCAGGTTGGACTTCAGGAAGAATTTCTTCCCATTGGCATTGGAAGGGGCTGCCCAGGGAGGTGATGGAGTCACCAGCCCTGGAGATGTTTAATAAACAACTGAACATGGCACTCAGTGCTCTGGATTAGTTGACAAGGTGGAGATCAGTTAATGGTTGGACTTGATCATCTTTTAGATCTTTTCCAGACTTGATCACTGTGATTCTAAACATGGCGGTAGAGGAAGAAAGAACATTTTTTTCTTCCCTGAACTACACCACCCCATTTATTCCAGAGCTTGCTGTTGACAGTGATATTTCTTTCCCCAGTCTCAACACAGACAGTTCTCCTCGGCCTTCTGAGGATTGCCAGCTTCCAAAAGCCATAGGGATTCCATTCAATCAGACAGCACTTTTTTATGCTGTGAAGAGCCCAAACATCAAATGGCGCTGTTAGATTGCAAAGCAATACTCACCCCAGAGAGCCATAAAGATGGAGAAGAAAACCGTGGCAGGGTTGTCAAACAAGTGACTCGCTCGAGCAGTGGCACAGGCAGAGCTGAGGTTCCAGTAGTCACAGAACTTGTCACACAGGGGGCACATGGTGAAGGCATTGCGTTGGTCACACATCTCTTTGCTGTGACAGACAAGGGCACAGGTTCCTCTGAGAATCCCAGCTCAGAAACTGTGGATGTGCAGTACTGATATCGAGCAGCACATCACAGCTGTTACAAGCTGTATGCAATATCTGTGGCCTGCCCTTGCAGACAGCAGGAGCTGTGTGTTTCCTCAAGGTTCATTGCCATGGATAGTAATTTTTTAAACCCTTATAGGCACCTTACCAACAGGAAAATGATGCAACACTCAACCAGACTGATCACTGCACTGTATTAGTGAGTTAAGGAAGACAACATCACTGAAGACTGAGGTTAACCACACTAAACAATCAAAATTCAAACACAAAAGTGGAGTGTGCATCTCTGCAGTCAAGTTACATGATTTGATACAGATCAGATTTAAATCACTGAAAAGAAAGACTGAAGTGGTCTCAAAGGAATTTCAGTGCTGTTGTCAAAATACACATTTTTTTTTTATGGTGGCACAAAAATATGAGAGAAAAGTTTTTTTACAGATTTTAAGATCTTTACTGTAAGGTTGTTATTTTGATTCTCAGTCTTATTTGCTATGTATGTATTTGGTTTCTAAAAATCTTTGAAAAAAACATTATCAGTATCACTTTAACAGGCCAAACACTTCTTGTCAGGGCTGAGAATGCTTTCAGTATTTTCCATGAGGTTTGGATGTGAAAGCCTTTCATACCTGCACAGTCTCACTTAGGTGAACTGAGTAGTGCAAAGCTCAAATGTCCTTGCCAGGATCATGAGCTGAGTTGCCACGTTATTTCAATGATAGCTGGCATATGGTGATTATGATTATTCCTATATGGACCATCCTGAAATAGGTTTTTCCTTAAGAGTTCAAATGAAAAAAAGGGCTATTCAAGCTCTATTATAAGTATGTTTATATTATATGGTTTGAAAAGCATGCAGCTGTTTCCAGCTCTCATGTTGTTACAGTAATTGTCTATTTCAAAAGGCAGCAGAGGGTGCTGCAGATACATCTCAGCCATAAATCTTGTTGGAGTTTAAATGTTAGCACAAGCTTTTACCCTGACAAGCACCAAGATTTATTCAGATCAAGCTAAGAAAACAGACCCTGCCTCAGATGTGATGCTGTTCATCATTTACCTATCAGTAACCTTGTCCTACTGCAGTGATTTTAAAAGCTTACAGTTCAGGGACTGTCATGAGCGTGATCAGCATACAAGTACTGCAGTATCTTGTCTCCAGCAGAAGTCAAACACAGATAACACACAGAATTATTTTTTTTTTCCATTGGGAAGCAGACATTAAGATCATGGTGTCACTTCGGCAGTTTTTGTGTAGTATATTCCCCTCACGATATACAAAACTCAACATTATTTTGTCTCTAGAAGGGGAATAATGGGAAGATTAAATATAGCATCATAGAATGGGTTGAGTTGGAAGGGACTTTAAAGATCAGCCAGTTCTACCCCCCTGCCATGGGCAGGGACACCTTCCACTACTCCAGGTTGCTCAGAGCCCCATCCACATGATCTGGAATACTTCCAGGGATGGGGCAGCCACAGCTGCTCTGGGACACTTGTGCCAGGGCCTCAGCACCCTCACAGAAAAGAATTTCTTCCCAATATCCAATCTAAACCTGCTCTCTGTCAGTGTGAAGCCATCCCCCCTTGTCCTGTCACTCCAGGCCCTTGTCCAGAGTCTCTCTCCATCTTTCCTGAGAGCTCCCTTCAGGCACTGCAAGGCCACAGTGAGGTCACCCCAAAGCCTTCTCTTCTCCAGGCTAAATAATCCCAATTCCCTCAGCCTTTGCTCCCAGCAGAGCTGCTCCATCCCTCTGATCCCCTTGGTGTCCCTGCTCTGGCCCGGCTCCAGCAGCTCCCTGCCCTTCCTGTGCTGGGTCCAGGGCTGGAGGCAGCCCTGCAGGGGGGGCTGAGCAGAGAGGGGCAGAGGGGCAGAATCACATCCCTTGGTCTGCTGGCATTTGCTAAGTCTTGTAACTATTGTTCATCTGACTTGGACAAATGGTCTGATTTTAGTGGGAATCAAGTGTTCCAAGAGTCGCAGAAGTGTTTGCATTAATTTCAGTGAGTTTTACATAATGACTTTCTGACTGAGCAGTGAGCTATGTGCACTCATAAAAAGCAAATCAGTATCTTAGAAAACAAACTCAATACAGTGGACTTACTACACATTTCTGTTTCAGGAAGTGAAACAATGACCAGTCAAATAAATGTGTGCCCTTCAAATACCTCTTCAATGCCTCTGTGTTTGTAATGCTCACAGGGTACGTAATTATACATCACTGCTCTTCAGACAAGCTAAAACTAGTTATTCTCACTACAGATTAATAAGAAAAAGCACAGTCTTATAATTTTCAAACAACAAACCATGGGTCACAGATAAACTTACCTAGGAATGTCACTTTCAATGGTTATACATCCATATAGAAATACAATAATCCCAACTACTGAAGATGGAATGAGGAATTCTGTGTATAAACCCAGCCATGCAAAATAAAGTCCTATCTTTTCTCCAAAATACTTCCTGCAATAGAGGGAAAAAAAGAAGAAAAACCACATGTCAATGATATAATTTTAAAATGTGTTTTACAGCTACTAAATAGACCCAGAAAGTTAAAATATGAATTGTGAAAGACATGAATGAAAACCCTGAGGACCTTGAAGACAATAGGAACAAATGAAGGGGATGATTTAGGCATTTGGCAGTTTGGGCTTCTCTGTTCTGAGAAGTTAAAGACAGTCCTGGATAATTCTCCTGAGCTGAAATTAAGCAGGTATCATTGCAATACATAATATCTGTTCAGAGAAAACTGTGGTCTTTGCATCTCTTAAAAGAAGCAAGAGAAATAGGAGAAAACATTGAAAAATACTCGGCACCTCAGAGGAGCACATTAATTTTTGCCTCTGTATTACTCCTGGATTCAGTTAGTGAGAGTCATAGAAATAACATCTATGGGACCATACTGACAACATCCTCTAGTATCTTAAAAGATGACTAATCTGGAACTGCTGCTAAAGGAGGAAAGTTTACTTGTACACTTAGCACTGGCTTTTCAGAAAGAATAATTTTGTCAGGTTAACAGCCCCTGGACAGCTGGTTAGAAAAAACAGTGTCTGCTCTGAGGAACAGCCCACTGCAGATGTTGATAAATAAGTGGTAGAACTCAGCCCAGCATCTTCATGAATCACACTGCAAGAAGTAAACTAAGCATGGATGAACCCCACTGATCATTCCCAGTTAGGAGTGATTACAAATATTGCAAAACCCAAAGAGCTTCATAGAACTCAAGAATTCACCAAAATTTAGATAAAAACCAGCAAGGTTGAAAACATTTCACAAGCCAGAGAAGAAGATGGAGCAGTGTTGGACAGAAAGCAGCTACAAAGAGAGCACTCAGGGCATGACATGAAGTGTGAGTTAGTGAGACACTTACACTTTGATAGCAGCAAAAATTAAAATAAATTTATGATATCGTGTCTAATAAAAGAAAGACAACCTCCTCATAAAGGTTGAGCAGGATCCCAGCTTGAGATTTATTCTGATCCCATTTACCTTAGGAAAATTTTATCCAAGTTCAGCATCCCAGATTTACATCATTCCTACTGAAAATGCTTAAATGAGATTTTTGGAGGCCCGAACTGAAATTTTCTACTTCAGAAGTTGGGTCTAAGGGCCAGACATGCCACAGGAGAGACAGGGCAGGAGTGCAACCAAGGCAGAGAACAAAAGGACAGCAAAACAAGCCTCCACAGTGAAGCCTCTCCAGCTCACATAAAGAGGATAAGGGAAGCAACAGTGAGGGATTTTTATTACTACAGATCCTGCTGTTGTTCTCACACCATCACAGCTGCAGCTAACTGTACACTTCCAGGCTCTCCCATGGAAAACTGGCAGTACAATCCTGCCTATTTCAGTTTTGCCTTCCACAAGTGCTTCTATTTTCTCATGTCTAACCAAACTTGCTTATGCGTTAGAAAGGATGCATGCAATCCTAAAGAGAAAAGCAAAAGCATTTTGAGGAGACAACATTATCTTCAGTATGAGGGGATGCCATCCAAAATCTGGGAAATTTCAGGAATCTTCAAGGAAAAGAGTACAGCCCCTACACCTGATGCTGCAAGGTACCCTAAGCCACAAACTGTATGAATTAACAAACAGCACAAGTGAAATCACCATAGCATGGCTTGAATAGCAGTTAAGATTTGAACCACCTTGGAACAATGGATTTGCAGAGAATACAAGGAAATAATGGCATTATATGATACAGCATATTTTATGAAATGATAAATATAAGTTTTTGTGTTGCAAATACAAGCCATATACTGTGGGACTCCCCTCTGACCTGGCACATGCCAGGTAATTTTTGTGATAATTATAAGAAGCTTTCCTTTATTTTCACATTTGAAAATAAAGATGTATTTTTAATATACCTGCTTGTTAATATACTACGTTGTTAGTATAGTTTGTTTAATAAACACATTTTAATACACTTTTTTTAATATGAAGTGAGAGAAAAAATACTTGATTGAAATATAGAACTAACCAGAAGGCCTAAAACTTTCCTTCAAGCCTCTTGTGTGAGTCAACAAACAGCAGCAATGGTGTTGGAACAGCACAGGATAGAGGGAAAATCCATTTGCTCTCTAGTTTCCTTCTGACTGGGGAGTGACAACCTTAAATTTGACACTAAAGCAGGAAAAGGAGGACCAGAGGGAGATTATCCTGATTATATCTTCTTACTGCTTCCTTATTTGTAGAGATGGGCAATGGACACAGCTAGTAAACTATTTCAAATAGGTCAGAGCAGGCACAAAAAAATTGTCCACAATCTAAGCTGTTCAAAACTCTCTGTTCTTTTGACAAAGGGACACAGGTTAGCACAGAAAGAGTTCAAATGCCAGCAGCAGTGAAGAGTAGCTGATCAAGGTCAGGGAAGTTGAAGTTTAGGGCTCAAGAGGCTTCCCCTCAAAATTTTCAGCCTTCCAGTGATAAATGTGACCTGTAACCTATATAGCAAAGGGTTGCTATTTGTGCCCATGCCAAAAGAAAGTGAAAAGAGCTCAACAATGTCCTGGCAGTATGGAAAAAAAGCAGCTGTCAAGAAGAAAAATGCACTGTATTTTGTGACTTAACTGTTTTGAAAAACAAAAACAATTAAGATGTTGTGCCCAAGCTCAGTCCACCAATGTGCCAGAAAGTGAAATAATCTAAGGAGAAGCAATGACAGAGCTTGGAAACATAATGAACAATTTAGATGTGAGTTTATCAAGTCAGAAGAACACAGGTCACAGACACGTCCTTTCTTTGACACATTTGAAGAACTCTTCTCTGGTTCCTCTGAATAGCAGTCAAGGCTCTGCAAACACCTGTGACCCTCTGCACCAACATCTACTGCAGCTGCTGCTGGATTCAGTAGTAAAAGAATAGAGGGGGAAAAAATGTGTGCTTCAAGGGTAGAGAAAGATGCAAGTCAAGAAAAAGTATTTTTACAAGTTTTTATACATTTACACCAAGAACTTGGCATGTTCTCTCATTTACATTGGGATAAAACCAGTCTGATTTTATTATCCTACAGGAATTATCCATGATTTATGCTGGCAGGGTAAAAGAGGAGAATTGAGACCAGAGCCTTGCCCTACCTCAGTAGCTAATTCACATCTGCCTCACATATATCCAGGCAAAACTAAGGACTAATCCTTTCCAAAGTGTGCTCATGGATACTGAAGAATGTCACAAAAAAAAGTGTGCCCCTGGCATTGTGTGAGCTTTATAGCTGCATTAGGGAAATGCCCCTATCTATACATATATTCCATGGAGGCAGGGGTTATTCCCAAACTAAAGGGCAAATGGCTTTGATAAAGAATGTGCATTCCTCCTACCAGGAGCAGCACCCAAGGCTTTTGTTGTGTGTGTTGATACATCATAAGGTGAAATTTTGTGCCTTTCATTTTAGAAGACTTTATAAAAGCTGGTTAAATGGCCACCTATCAAGTAGTGAGTTCGCATGAACAAGAATCACATCTTTAAGGAAAGATTTGGTCAAATTACCCATAACTCCTGAACAAGCTGAACAAGAGCTGCTCTCCCAGCAGATTATCAGAAACACCAACAATCACCTGTAGAAAGTGTATTCCCTCCCAGAATCAGAAGTGTTGAGAAGGCCACAGCAGAAATGTTGGCTCTGTTCCCTCTGCTTCCCCCATATAACACTTAAACCAGACATCTGCAATGCACTTTGGTCTGTCTGGTTGCAAAACCAACATCAAACAGAATAACTGATTATTAAACCCTCTGCTCGCACGTTGGTCACAGTGCTCCCGTGCCAAGTTGTGCAATTTATAAATAGACTAAGGTTTGGGGAAGTGGGGAGAAAGAGAGAAGGAAAAAAACCCTTCAGTTTTGACTCTGTGAAAACAAGTGTGGGTACCTGGAATGTGAATAAAGCGTGTGGTGCGTGACACACACTGGAAAGAACTCTGGAGACGTTCAGGAACAAAGCTAAAAAAGCGAGGAAAAGGCGCTGTGGACACTGAGTCACCTAACTGGGAAATCTGAGCAGAACTCTTCAGTTTTTAAATTTCCACAGCCCACACTAGGCCAGCTGTCACTTCACATCTCCATTTCATTCCACCACCCCTTTGGTGGAGGAGTCGTTCAGATGCAATAGTTTTTATGCAAAACGAAACTGATTTACAGCTGCCTCTTGGGTAGGTTTCCCCTGTGCAAATGGTCAACCAAGTCACATGTATTACTAATGCCTTCAAAATAAACTTATTTGCACAGTTTGGGGGGGAAATTCTGGTGTTTCTGCTGTTGGGGAGAAGGACAAGCAGTTTAGTTTCATGTCAGAACATCTTTACTGCCAAGGCTAGTTTAAAACTTTCTTTCCCTGTCCAGGTGCACATTCCCTGTCTGACCTGCAGCAACAGCCCCCAGGATCACAATTTATTTTTTCAGGGCTTTTGCAACCAGAAAAAAAATCTACCATTATGCTGCAGGTAGAACCGTGACTACACTTAGAAAGTGAGAAGCCATTTCTAGCAGATGGTAAGTTGAGAACACAGATATTTCCTTTGATTCTGACATAATAGTTCCCAGCATCAGAAGTTTCAATCTGAAAAATGCAGACTTCTTTCAGAAAGACTGCTGGAGTATAGAGGAAGTCCCAGTCACTACAAGACGATCAGGAACATTGCTGAACACCCCAAGATTTCACTCCAAGTAGAACTGCCTATGTCCAAACTTTTCTGGATTTGCCATACTTTCTTCGCTTGAAAATTTTCTCAGGGCAAGATTCAAGCATTTATTACAACCATCTGGGACACCTGGGTGGAATTACTGCTCAGCAGCAGCACTGAGGCTGCTGTGCATCCAGAGATCTTGGATATTTCCACCAGGGTTGTGCCTGACAGCACATATTCCATCCAGGCAGTCTCAAGAAGGAACATATCAGTGCTAAATCCAGATACACAGAGAGTGCACCAAATGGAGCAATATGGAAGCCAAGAAAAGATCCTGGCAGAAGACTATCCCCCTTGGAAAAACGTGCCAAGGGACTGAAAAACTTTTTTTTATTAAAATTTTAAGAGGGGGAAAAGAATAACAACTACAGAGGCTCAGATAAATTGCAATGCATCTGAGTTTGAGGTAGGAAAGAAAACGTCCTTTAGAGAGGCCAGCTGGTTCTGCATACAGAAAACAAAGAAAGGAGACTTTGTCCAAGGTAAAAGCACTTTTTTTTCCCCTCTATACTGGGCATAAAAATCAAGAATGTCCAGTCCAGAGGTGATTAAAAGTGTGTTTTTGAATGGAGTTTAGAACCTGACCTTTTTCCCCTGGAAACAGAATGAAGAAATGTGCCACCACAGCCATTTAATCAAGCCCTTTTCATTAAAGTTCTTATATTAAAACATTACCTAACAAATATTTGCTGTGTCCTCCAATGGTACAAAAGTTTGGAGTCAAACTTACCTAAATTACAAATATATTTATCTTTCAAGGCACTGTGGAATTTTAATTGTGATTCCTTATAGGAGAAAAAAAAATCCACTGTCAAAATATTGCAACTCCATGGAGAAGAGAAATTGTAAATTATACTTAGAGGTAAAACTATGTTTTTCCCTAGTTTTTTTGGCTCTTAAGAAAAATTACTCTTCAACAGAGTAACAGGGAGAAGCTGATGTTGTGGAGGAAGGGGATATTCAAATTCTCAAATTCTAGTGGATTCAAAAACCCAGGGGAAATATTATTTTTTATTATTATTATTATTATTATTATTAATAATAATAATAATAATAATAATAATAATAATAATAATAATAATAAAATAATAGTCAGGATTTGTGTATTAAATGCAATTTAAAATAGCAAAAGGCCAAACCTTATCTTGAAAAGAAATAAAACTAGGACAAACCACTCTCTAAGCCTCACAGATCCACAAACCTTATGCTTCCATTCCAAGAAATTGTCAGAATACAGCTGAAAGTGCATAGCTTGTGGTGATGGATTATAAACTGAAAAAAAGCCTTTGTTTACTGACTGTAGGAGAAAGAACAATAGAAACATAATAAGTAGACATGTAATGTGACTGAGACAGAAATTAAGGCTGACAACTGCCAAATGAATAAGCAAACATCACGATGCTGGGTAGTCAGAGGCACTATAATTGCATTCTCCTCTCTGTTCTGGGACAATACAAAACTTCAGAACAGCTTTGAAAGGATTAAGTGCCTGATTACATTATTCTGTCGATGTTTCCTGTCATGTGCTTAGTATAAAAAAGTTCTAAATGTCCCTGAGCCCACAGAAGCCACAGCTCACCTTACTCAGGGAAGGCATTTTCAGCAGGAGCAATGAAGTGCTTTGCCTGTCACATCCAAGAATTCATGCATAAGACAACCCATGGACACTCTGCCTCTCCTCGCCTTTCTTTAATTCATTCTATTTATTTAGCATTTTTTAAAAATCAGCAACCTTCCCAATCTGGAGAATTAAAAATCCATGGCTACCTGAGGCTAATTCAAAGCTAATGAAAGTCGATCAGAGCTTACCTGTGAGGAAGGAAGTTTCATTTTATAAACAAGTCAGGGCACCAAGTGACACTCTACATAAGAAGTAATTCATTCAGTTATACAGATAATATTTTCTCTACAATAAACAAATACAAATAAGGAGCAATCTATTTCATAAGAATCAGCCTTTCTTTTGGACTTTCTTTTAGGAAAGGAGGTTACTTAGTCTTCTACTTCTTATTTTTTAGTACCTATTACACTTGCTTTTCAGCCTTTTTGTACTTGAACAAATGTGAGGTCATTGCATCTCATCACTTCCCTAATCTCCAGTTTCCACAAGATAATTTGCATGATTTGACTCATCTCATTTAACTCAAATACTGGCATCTTTTCCTAAATATCTTTCATTTATAATAACTAATATTTCATGAGAGTGTTCTTGCTTTTCAAGTTAATATAGCTAACCCTTACTGCAGAGCCTGAATTCATTTCATGTATTTATTTTAGTAAGTAGGTCCTTGTTAGCGCTTGCACAGTGTTACTGCTGTCAGATAGACACCATCTGGTGGCTAATAAACAGATGTATCATTTCCAATTAAAAACAAGTATAAAAAATAATCTTTCAGTCACCTTGGTGGAAGGGGATTGGGTCAGGGAATACTGAAGCAAACTGGACATCCATATGTCTGCAGGTCCTGATGGCATGCACCCACAAGGGCTGAGGGAGCTGGCAGATGTCATTGCAAGACAATGACATCTTGATGACAAACTTGATAATCTTTGATTGATGGTGGCAACTGGGAGAAGTGCCCAAAAAGCTGGAGGAAAACAAATGTGACCCCCATTTTCAGGAAGGACAAGAAGGACCTGTGGAACTACAGGCTAATCTACCTCACTCTCATTTAGGCCCATCACCTCTTGTCACAGGACACAGCTGAGAAGAGCCTGGTTCCATCCTTTTCTTACTCCCTGTTCAATATGCCATAAAAATCTTAATTTTTCTGCTCTCTGTACTGACTGTGGAAGTTCACACATTTGCCATATTGAAAGCTTTCCTTAAGCTTGTGCTTTCTGGGCATAATTTTTATGTGGTGCCCAGTTCTTGATCTCTTCCCTTGTAATCCTGGTTTTGTCCAATGTTAGAGACAAGCTACTGGATCAGACAAAGCCATGGCCAGCCCTAATATGACTTATGGACAGAGAGGATCCTCATACAAAAGATCTTAGCATGGGGGAATACCCTTAAACCAGAAATGGGTTGGTCTTGACCCCTAGTCAGAACTCAGAAGCCAGAAAATAACTTTCTCTCAGCCCAGTAAGCCACAGCCAGAACCTTCTACAGAGATTAAGACATTAAGAGCAGCTCTGCAAGAAAGATAAGCAGACCAAAATACAGCAGCTGTTTTCTACTCCCTGCAGTTTCCAGCCACACACACCTCTAGATTCCTACAAATATTCACATACAGTTAGTTAAGTACTTAAATGTGCACAACTTCTGTTTCCAAATGTGGCCTCTCCCCTCTGTCTTTTTTTCCTCCAGTTTGAAAGAAGAAACTTCCATTTCCTATCAAAATACACTGATGTCACCTCCAAAGACACCTTTTGGGTGGGACCTATCAATCATGCCCATTCAAAAATATAAGTTTGTGGCTGTGAAATTTAGGCATCATTCATTTAGCCTGAGACAGTTCTTAACACAAAGAAAACTGAATTCTAGCTGCCTACAAAACTCCACAGTCAAAGGGGGAGACCCCAGGAAGTGGTGCAGCAACCTCAGTCATCAGAGACTTGACTTTGCAGTCCTGATGTAGATTTACACATCTTCTGCTGGATCTAGCTTTTGAAAATCCCACTGCAGGAGGGAGGGATCTGGGTGGTAATGAGGATCCTCGTGCTCAGACAGTGATCTGAAGCCTGGGAATTATGTTTATCAGAAAGCAGGGATCTGTTTTTCCTCACCACTACAATCCAAGCCTACTGGTTTAAAATTCCATCTCTCATACAAGCAACAATAAATAAGATCAAGCCCTTGCCAAAAGAGACAGAGAGAAGCACTTCCTACAGGACTGGCAAAGTCTGTGAAATGCAGAGCTATAAGTAAATCATCTCACTCCAGTCATAGGCCTGCATCCAGCAGAATAATTCAACACAAATTCCTTGGTGATTTATGCACCACAAGTAAAACCCCTCTGCTTTGCAATAAACAATAGCTGGAGCACTTGGGTAAGGCCTGTGTTGAGAAGTTCCAGTGAGGGGAGGGAAAACTCCCTACAACTCAGCTGAAAAGTGCTGTCCTAGCATCAAACTCCTAAAATGCAGACCATTTTCATGAAGGTACAGCATGATAATAAAGGCCATTCACAAATAAACTGGGGTTGTGGGGGGTAATGAGATCATAGAAAGGGAAAAGATATATAATTATGGGGAAAAATGTTGATTTTTCACCAGCTCAAACTCTGCTCCAGAGTCCCACATGCTTGTGGCCCCCTCCAGGAAGCTCTCTGCTGCAAGATCTGGCAGGAGGGACATCAAGGATGAGTGGATGCTGGCACAGCACTTCCCCCTGCACCTAGAGCTTTAATGATGAAAAACTGCAAGCTGGACCGATCTCACATTGGGATGGAATCTTCACTGTAGAGATTCTTGGAACTATAAAAAGATGTTGGCCTCAAAGTGCAGTAGGGTTAGAGCAGAAGATACGCTCAGATTATTGCCTCAGGCCTGTGCTTGGCAGAGCTTTGGAAAGGAGCTGGATGGACAAGTGCCAAAGATACTGGTAGAGCTCATGGGCATTTTTCTACTTAGTGCTGTGTTCCTGCACTTTCCCAGGCTTACAGATGTTCTCTCTTTCTCCTAAGACAGAATTCCTAGCAGGCAGCCTCAGCATCTCTGTGAATGTTGAAGATTTGCCTGCTTAAGACAGTTAGGGAAGAGTTGCAAGCACACAGTGCATCAGAGAGTTGTTCAGTCCCTGTGAGATAATCAGATGCTACAGGGGTGTTTCTGCCAAAGTAGTTCCATCCCACAAAAAAAAAAAAAAAAAAAAAAAGAAAAAAAAAAAAGAAAAAAAAAAAGGAATATTTGGTGAGATTAATTCACAATAATAACAGAGGAGGGACAGAGAAGCTAGAGAAGCTGAGGAATTAAAGCATACAAAAGAAGCTCTACTTTGAGGATCAATAACCCCAAAGTTATCATAAGCAGTGACTGAATAACATTTCCTCTGGGACTGGACATCACAGACTATATTTTCAAGTCCTGAGAATTCTAGACAGTATGTGGAGCAAAAAAGACTTGAAGATGTGACTGCAAATCATGGTGGTAAATGAAGAAGTCATTTGTTCAGGCTTTAGGCAGGACAGAAGTGCTCAGTTGGGGCAAGCTGTACCATAAATTGATCTCAAAGCATTTTTGCAAAGGAAGAAACACCTAACTTTAAAGACAATAAAAACAACGTTTTAGCAGAACTCCCCTGTTCTTATTTTATCTCTCTTTTAAAACTACCCTAAGTAGGGTAAGTAGATACATCCAGGTTTGGGGTTTTTTTGGTGAAGATTGATGAAAGAAACAAAAGGTCAGAAGGCAAACCAGTATTGACAATTTGGGTGCCTGACTGCTTACATTGAGCACTGCCCTGTGCAGGCCCCAAGACACTCAAAGAGAAGGGAACAGTTTCCAGAGCTGAGATGGTCAAACTTTGGATCACAAGTCTGTCACAGCATTAAAAACTGCCAGGAGAAGCAAGCTCCAGGCTTTAGGAACACAGCATTCATGGCAGGAACAGGGGGGACTGGGGATGCTCAGTCAAGAGCAGGTTCAACATGGGTACACCACAATGAAAGGCCAGAATTCATTACACACTGAGGTGAAACAATTTTCCATACCAAAGGAAAACAGAATTAAAGATAGGAAGGAGGGAATATATTAGCTAGACAGTTTGACTAACAGAAACTCCCGAGTTTTGATTTATGTTCTATACACTATAAATAATATTTTGGTTAACACGCTTTCCTACCTGCTCCTGCAAAAAGAGTTATTGTATACATAGTCTCAATTTTACATGTCTTCCCAGTTTCAGGCTTTACAGCAAGAGGCATTTGGAGCTTTGAAAGTAATCATGTTACAGATAATGTAGCCTGTTAGCTACTAAGAAATTTGGTGAAGTTCTAGAAATGGGAAATAGAAATTAAAATATGAAAAAACACTGGAAAATGAGCTGGGGTCTTATAGATGCAGTGATATTAAAATAAGCTCCACCACAATCAGAAATGAGCCAACTCTGTTTAATTTTCCTGGGGTAAGGTAATCTAATATTAATAGATCAAGAAATAAAAAGGTGACCTCCTCTCTGTAAAGATGGTCTGCTCCTGGAATTTCAGTTCCTACTTGGCTTTTCAGCTGCAGATACTTCAAGATGCCCATGAAGATGAAAACGTGCCAGTTTTCCATGAGTTCAGGTTTTATCTCAGTAGGAAAACCACCTCTTTGGGACATCATAACCTTAGATTACTCCCTTCATCTGTCATTTAGAGTTCCAAAGTGATAAATGTTGCATTACAAACAGAAATAAAATTCATTATAAATTTCTATTGCATTTCTTATACTTGTGTGTATTTTCTTGACTTGGTAGAATTCATCAGAGGTGTACTTCTAAAAGACAAAAAAATATGACTGTAAATAAGATCAAGGAATATTTGGTCCAAAGAGGGGGAAAAATTTCCTGAAAGTGGTGCAGTGTTGGAAAAGATGAAGCTGCGTGATCTCCATCCCAGGAGACTTAAAAATGCATGAGCAATTTGATCTGGCTTTCAAGCCAGCTCTGCTTTGAGCAGAGAGGAGGTCTAAGGACAACCTATTAATTCAAAAATCATGTTGTTAAAACTTTGATTAATATTCAATAACATGTAAAAATATAAAACCTGCTTTTTTTATGCAAGGTCACAGAACTCTTAGGGAACATCTTCCCTGTCTCTGGATCAGCAGTAGCATCACTTCAGAACTTGATAAAAACTGAGTTTGAACTCATCTTCATCTGAGAAAAGAAAATCATCAAAAATAGAAGAAAATCACTAAGCCACAGATGTTTTTATAGCATTTTTTATATTATGGTGCAAGGATTGAGAGGAACAACTGCTGATAAGTGCATTCCTACAAAAAAGTCACACAAGAGAAACTCCTCTCTAGTGAAAATCAATACTGAAATTAGTATGACAGAAAAGGTGTTACAACAGACAGACCTCCAGAGCTCTCCACATTCTAAAACTGCAGCTTTCATTTTCTAATTTTTAATATATCCCCCAGGCCTTCCTGAGATGGCTGAGGTCCAGTACTTTTCATTCATCCTTTTCAGTACTTTTAGCCTAAGATATCTGCTAGCAAATAATTCATTATTTCTCTCTCAAATAACTGTTTGTAGTCCTCTTCATGTGAGTTAAAAAGAAACAAACAAAAAAAAAATTGAAATTCATATTTGGACATTCATACGCTTTTGAAAATAAATCACCGCATTAGGCAGACTGTGTTTCAAACAATGCATTTTTATATCTGGATGTGCACTGAGAGCTGAGGTGTTTTAACATCTTACAAATCAAACTTCAATTCACTCTGTATTACTTGCACAATCTGCACTATATATTTCCCTTAAGTCTTTAAGTGAAATTGTTCTGCTGTAGAATAGAAATATGTAACACACACTGTGCTCTTATTTGGTGAAACCTTCCTTACTCGCAGCTGCATTTCCTTGACAAAAAAAAAAAAAAATTGCTTTTTCTTGTAGCCCAAAGCAGTCCACAAAACCAGAGAAGGATACTTTTAGAGATTAAGAGACAGGAGTGAATGGAATTATTGGTAAATATTATAATGGCCCTTTATTTCCTTTTGTTATTAAGAACATTAAAATTTTCCAAGACTGACTGCGCAGTTAAATTCCCTGAGGATTACAGACGTTAGAAGAGAATTCCCAGTCTGTACCAAGAGTGAGTATAACAAATATGTGGTTCCTGTCTTTGGTGTAAAATCATCTGGGAACTGGCAACAACTGTGTGGTCAGAAGGAAGTTCCCAAGGCACCAGGAATAACCTATAATAATTGTAGAGTGCCACATCTAATCTTCCAGCATCCACACTTGAGCTAAAGAACGACTTTCAGTTGGCATTCCTACTGAGTAAGAGTGAAACAGTAATAGTTTATATGTTGCAAGCTGTATTTAAAAATGAGTGTACTTCAACAGAGTTAATGCATTTGAAAACAGCAGGCAGGAAAGGCTTTAAGTAAAAAGGAAGATAAATGCTGCTTCATCTGTCCATCAAAGACTGAATTTAAACTTAAGTTGCACCAGAAAAAAAAGCAGAAAAAAAAAAAGTTAAGTATAATCTAGGTAGTCTAAGAAAGTAAATTACCAAAAAGCACAAAGTGTGACTGATGTCTGCCAAGGGAATAAGTATCCACTTCAAGGCTGAGCTCAGATACCCCCATGGCACAAAAGTGAAGAAATCCACTTCACCAGCAGAAAGAGAGGGGTGGCCATTCTCCAGGTACATCTACACTAAAGCTCTAACATTACCCAGGAAATAAAAACCACATTTATTTTAGTGGTAACAGTCAAACTTGCAGTCAAGCAAAATATGGAAGATAAAAGCAAGAAAAGTCATCTCTGAGAACAGACAATCAATTGCACATGTCTGGTCTTTTTGTGTTTCTCACAGAAGTTTAAACCACAGGATTTCTATGAAATCATATCAGCACAGTGAAACATTATAATGGAGACAGCAAAATACAAATGAAGATGGAGTGTAAGCAGATGTACCTCTATTTTTAACTCAGCTGAGCTGTCAGGTCTGCTAAAACTTGAGAATTCCTCTAGCCAGTCACAGTTTAGTTTAACACTGGTAATATTTACCAACAACACAGCAGGTGCTGTAATCTCATTCTGAGTTTACCTGCTCCACACAGGAGCTTGTCCCACAGTAACTGCCATACAAAAAATACATAAATTTTGCACAAAACTTTTGAAGCTAAAAAAGGAGGAAATTTCAAAGCCTTGCAGAACCTTAGGGTTTGATGGTCTCACTTCCACTTGCCAGTTTGCAACATATTGCTCCCAATAAGGAGCAATTCCTCTCACATTAAAAGTTAGTGCTTTACACTGAAAAACTACATGCAGTACTTCAGCTTTAGCTCAAAATATAACAAAATATTTTACAAAGCTTATTGGCTATCCATATTACCAACAGCAGCTTTTGCAGGCAATCACATGGGGCAGATCATACAATAAAAAATGGTTGGAGTTTGATTATTCAAAAGACAAATGGTAATAACTGTCATCTTTCTTAGATATAAAAATTATTTTAAAACAAATACTTGTTGAGTTCTTTTTTTTCTATTTCTTCATATCTTAGTTCATGTCTTCCTAGGTAGACATCTTATAATAGAATATTTCTATTCAGCTATTTATTAATTTTTTTTTTCTTTACTTAGTATTTATAATACTAACAAAATACGATACAACAAAAATTGTTTTGTTTTGGCTTTCTTTTATTAATTGTGGGAAATCCTTAAAAATCATGACTGGTTTGTTTTGTCTTATTTTAGAGCCAACTTCTTCCATGTTTGTAAAGAAAAAATTTCTAAATATACAAAAAAACCCCACTGGGAACACATATGGATGTGTTCAGATGATTAAAACTTGTAAAACCAGGAGTAAAAAAATCAAATCAATCTCAAAACTGTCAAATACTTTCACACTGATTCATGATGTGAACACCAGCTTCTGATTATTTGCCAGATTTGGTGACCATACCCTCCAATAAAAATTCACCAATGTAAATGGTAATTCCTCTCCTTTGAACAAATCAATACCTAAAAGACCCCAAAAATAAGTATGACATTCTTCCAGGAATAAGCACTATCCAAAAGCATAGGTAACAATGGTTGAATGTAATTTTTTTACAGTAAATTATTATCAGAGCCACAAAAGAAGCAGTGAGAACATTATTTTCAATGTTCTGATCAATCCAAGATTTTATTTGCTGAAGTAAGTGGAAATGAATTAATCTGCATCACCTCAGAACCAAGTCCCTTGGTGTTTTATACAAGTCCACATTACCTTATGAGATCAATGGGCTGAAACTTGTAAAACACTCCATATCTTGCCCATTCTTGATACAGCAACTAAAGAAAGGAAAGAAAAAAAAAAAAAAAAAAAAAGCTGAAAATTAACTTGAAACAAATTATCCCTTCTGTTTTCACAAACATCTTCTAAGAGTTAAAAATATTTGCTGCACTCCTGGGGCTGCTGAACCCAGTAGAGCCCATAGAAAAGCCACTTGTGTCCCCATGCTGGGGACATCACACAAGGCCACATCTGCTGTTGGACATGCAGATTCCCCCACAGCTTACAGAGAGCTCAAAGGAAGGACCAGATTCTGCACAAACTTCTTGCAGCAGGAGGAATCCTGCTGGAATAGGAACAGGGATAAAAGGAAACCTTTCAGGACCTGGGGTAGATTGACCACAACACACTCAACTGCAACAGGCAAAGAATTTGGGATAGTCTTGCTTATTCCCTCTTTCATTCCCGTGGTTTTTGGCACACAACTTCACTGAAGAGGATTGTCCTGGCTGCCATAAGGATATTTTCATATGAATACTTGTTCTTGCCTATTCAAAATCACCCCTTGCCATTACCCCCAAGCATTACTTTCAAAATTTAATTTATTTCCATAAATAATGATACTAACAAATGCATTCACTCACATATACAAAAGAAGAAAGTTAAAACTATTACATTCATAAAACTCCCTAAAGGCTGCTTTGAACACAGCTACAGAATGGAATTTGAAGAGCAAAAATAAAGTTCTGTCTAAAATAGCATTCCATTTAGGAACAGGTACTTTCTGTAAGTTTATAGGAATTTTCTAATCTGCTTCTAATAATGGGGATGCTGCTCTAGTATATGACAACAGTGGATTTCCCAAGTGACTTGCAAAGCCCTCATGGATTTTTTAATGTCAAACATAGAGACAGCAATGAAGGGTCACAAGTTGCAGTGGGCCAGAAACTTAAAGACTAAAACAGTGTTTATATTCATGGTGAGTTATTACCATTCTGCTGCTCAATACCTTTCTTAAAAAGATTTTTTTTTTTTTTTTTTTTTTTTTTTTTTTTTTTTTTTTTTTTAAGAGCAGAAATCACACTGAAACAGTGAAATTCCTTTAGTCTTAGGAAAAACTGAAACCCTCCCAGTCTAAGGTTTTCATTGCAGATTTCTAATTCTTGTAGCATGGGACACAAAAGTGTTGTGTCACTGTGCATTTTCTCCCAGGAAATCCTGAAGATAGTTCATAAGGATTAACCTTTTATATTATAAACTGGTACACAAACCTTAATTACTTGTGCTGCCCTATTGGCTTAAATACCCCATAAGGACTGAGTTCATATTTGGGGTTTTCACAAGAGAAAATAGAATTCAAAGATACAGATAAGTTAAAGTGGGCAAAATAAAAGGGGGCAGAAGGAAAAAAAAAAAGGCTTAAAAATGCCCTCCTTTCTTTTAAACCTGATCAGGGCTCTTCAGGAAATTAAACACTGAGACTATTAGATTCAGATAGAAAACAGATGATGTTATGCATAGGAATACTACAGAAGATTCAAGGCCTAGGCAGCAGGGACATATGTGAATAATCAATGAAGTATTTCTGGAAAGAAGCTTTTATGTTTTTAATACTTAGCACTTCATAACTGAGCCTAATAAGCAGAATAAAAAGAGTACAACACAAAATACAACTAGTAGGGGGAATATTTTTCCAGACATTGGTCCTTCTAGGCCCTCTTTCCCCCCATTCCACAGTACCCAATTTTCTTCCATTGACTAATGCTCATTTCGCTTTTTTCTCTAAAATATTTGTTTTCCAAGTCAGTAATCTGTGCAACTGCCTCTCAGAGAAAATTCTGCAAGTCCAGAGGAGACAATGCCTTCATGAACAAAAAAGTTCAAAGTAACAGACACAAATAAAAGAGCTTCTTTTATAGTTTGGTTTTGCTTACCAAGGTTCATACACTAAATTAAATTGTATATGGCACATGAAGACATCTAGTGGCTGAATGGCCACATTATTTACCAAAAACTACAAAGATTATGTTTTCAAATTTCACTAATTCAGCATTGGAGAAATCAGATTTATTTGTATGACCTCTGTTTATATGAACTCAGTCTTCATAGTATAGTAAATGCTGGAGGTTTCCCAACATTCCCTTTTTCTTCATTCTGCCCTCTTCCCCTTTCTCTCCCTACTGTTTTCCCTCTGCATTTCCTATCCCATTGTGTGCATATCAAGGAAAATAAAATGAGCAAATATTAGAGAACAATTTGGAAAGGAACTTAATAGATTACTTATTAGTAATTTATAAAACTAAATAGATTATTTAATAGTAATTAAATGGTTTTTTCCCATTTTAAAAGTAAGCATATATATTAAACACAGTTTGAATTCACACTGTTTCTCTTGAGAATTGATCTATTTTTGAATGTCTTTTGATAGCTAGAAACTTAATTTACAAAATAATTAGAAGCAGATTTTTAGAAATTGTGTGCAACTTAGTTGAATGCACAAACAAATGAAAAGTAAAACTATATTTTATTTTAGTAACCACAGCTCTCTAGGAGCATTTGGTCAGGAAAATAAAATTAGTATACGAGTTATTTAATAACTTTAACTTCCAGACAGGTTGAAAATCTTGTATATGTATGCAGAGAGAATCTGGAAGCATTTCAAGATGTAAATTTCAAATTAAATTAACTAACATGCTTCATAAGAAGACATTACAAAAATCTTGGAAAAACATTTTTAAATGCAGAAATAGAGGAAAATATGTCATTCAAAAAGCATATGCATTTGTTAAAACATCTACTTGTTTGTACAATGGCTCATGCTTTACAATGAGATTTAGAACATCATTTATTACCTTAAATATAATGTGAAATAAATTTTGAAATGTATTTTACCTTTCTTTCATTCATGACATCATTTTGGCCTTCATATTCACCCTGGAGAAAGAAAATAATTTAATAACTGATGTTAAAGCAGAAAAAAACTAAAGAAAAGTTTCGTTACCTGCTCCTCCATTGTTAATTTTACTTTTAGGTCACAACTTGAAATGTACTTATATAGGAATTTTCATATTAGAATCGCACTTAGAAGAGATTTTCAATGTCACAGACAGCAAATAAGAATGTCTGTGAATGGATGTCTCCTGAGGGACACCAGCAGAAGACTGGATATCTCCACAGTGCATACGTACATCGTGAAGCGGGTAGGCTGCATCATAAACATTGTTTGCTATTAACGTGCCAATGCCTAAAAGAAAAAGAAAAATTCAGGTGGTCAACAGGCACAACTGAACAGAAAACATTATTACAGATTTCATTTCATGACATTTCAGAGGGGACAGAGCTGTGTAACTAACAATATTCAGAACAAGACTAGAGCCACATAGGAGTTCCTGATTGTGGAAAACATTTCTCAGAGAAACTCACTTCCATAAAGTCCTCTTTCTTCACAGTGCAAAGACTCTTCTGACACTTTCTCACCCTGATAGCAAAAATCAACATAACTGAGGAGCAAAGCATCCAGAAGTCCTTCTTGAATCTGTACAATGGTCAGAACTACAGATCCCACTGGCCAACAATTAAAAACAGCCCCCACCAAAATTTCCACAGAAGTTTGTGGATATGAAATTGTAGAATGGTTTGGGTTGGCAGGACCTTAAAGATCAGCCAGTCCCTGCCCCCCAAGCACACCTTCCACTATCCCAGGTTGTTTAAAGCCCTGCCCATCCTAGCCTTGGGCACTTCCAGGGAGTTTAGTTTTGCAAGGGAATTCCCAACAACAGTGACTGCAGCACCTGTAGACAGACACAAGATCCCTACTGGCTCTCAAAACCTGCAACTCTTACAGCAATTCCACCTTCAGTCTCTTGAGGTGAAAACAATTGTTCCATAAAAGGCAACCAAAGATGAGTAATTTCTAATTATTAGTTATATAAATAAATAAATATAGATATATAAATTTATTCCAGGCCTCTCTGCTTTCAATGCCCAGAAAAACAAGTGACCAGCTATCATGTCTTTAGTAATGAAAAACATTCCATAGTCAAATTACACATTGTCCTGAAATATTTGGGAGAAACCTTCTGTTCAGAGATGCTAGTACCAATAAATGTCTCCCTTGATAGAAGGACAAGTACAACTACATGCATTCATAGAATCAGGAAACTATGCTTGGATAGTGTCAAGCCTGGTCCTGAAAACATTCAGTGTTTGGAAGTTTACAGTGGCTCAGAGTTTGCTAGAAGAAAATAAGCCTCCCTTGTGTAATATCACAGGAGGGAATCAGGTTCAGCCTTACACAGATGTAAAAAAATCCATAAGCAAATATCTTTGAAGTGTTGTTATTTTCATAAAACAGGTCTATAAAACCAAAGACTACTATAAGCACTTCCAACATCACTGTCCTGCCTCTTGTGCAAAATAAATAATGAACTCAAATAACAAAAAGAAAAAAAAAATTAAATCTTTTAAACCTCTCCTGATGAGTGGTTTTAAGCTTAAGACCAGTGAGATGGGAAAGTCTTAGTGACATATGAAATAGAGGTCTTTTGAGGGAGTATCTCAGAATATCAAAGGAATAAGTACATTTAGGTCAAATATGATGCACAATCCTGTTTTGGCTACAGACCAGAAAGATGGAAAGAATGGGAATGTTAAAATAGTTATTTCATGTCAAATGAGTTCTTGAGCTGACCTGAGCTTGAAGTGCATCAGGCTGTATTTTCATGCTAGAGTTAAAAAATTCCTGAGAAGTTATTACGAGTCCTTTGATCTCTAATGATGGCTTTTATTCCTCTATAAACCAGAACAAGCTATTAAAGTAAAGAAAACCTTTACTTATTAAAGTAAAGAGGCAAATATCTCCATTGGCAAAGTGCTCTGTCCCTTCCTGCTCTGTCCTTGAGCTTCTCTCCAGTTTTCTCCACAGCCAATTCCAAAATCTCCAGGAGGGTTCCCAGCACTCCAGAAAAATAAGGCAGCATTTCCCTCTATTGCCCCACTGGAGACTTTTGAGCAGATCAAAACATAGAACACCAAGTAAACAGTTTAAAAAGCAGCAATTGCCAAACAGTGTTTTAGAAATTGAGAATGCCTGACATTTTTAAAACCATATTTTCATTTTTTAAAAAGGAAACAGTGTGGCAGTCATAAATTTAAAAGTTTATACTGGAAAAAAAACAAGTGGTTTCGGTTGAAAAAGAAAAATCATTTTGTGTGGCTTTCATTTTGTTATGCTTTTCACGTAATTTCAAAAAAAAAAAAAAATCTCCTGTTCAAGGAAACCTAAATTAATCTATTTTCCTGTACCAAAAACATGTGTTATTGGAGTTTCCCTGCCCAAAATCACACCAGGACTGTGCAGAATCTTGCTGCAGCACATTATTTACCAGGAATGTTACCCTTGGACACTGTGATCTGTCCATAGGTGGTCGAGCTTACAGAAAGATTTGTCAGGGAGCACCATCACTTCTTTTCCATATGTACCATGATGTCACAATAGGTGAGAGAAAAGAGTAGAGAAAAGAGAATATGTACACCTGTATAAATTCTGAACCTCAAGAAAATTAAATAAATTCTGAACCTCAAGCTCCAAGTATTTGAGCATTATCCCAAAAGTATCTTCAAAACTTCATATTTAAGTCATATATTTCACTAGGCAGCTCAGGGAGGTAATTTTTAAAGCTGAAGCAATAAAAATAACCTGGAAAGGTGAATTATTCAATTGAAATGGCAAGAAAAATATAGTCCTGCAAGAAATAATACAACATATTGCAGTTGACATCTGAATTTTCCAAAGCAGATCATACAGTAATCACATCCAATTTTATAACAATTCATGAAATGTGAGTTATGTGCCAGATGCACCTGTAGAAATGAAAAGTCAGCTCCTATTACCATCCAAACCACGGACTAGAAATTCTGATTTTATGCCTCAGAAAAAAAAAACATTTAATTCAACCTCTAATTTTTTTTTTTCTTTTGGGAAGATGTGCCAGCATATTTTGTGTCCTGCCAGAAAAATCAATATTCTGTGAGATCCCTAAAAAATTCCATCCAAAAGACCACCTCTAATTCTCTTTCCTCCAACTTACCCATGCTGTTTCTGGCCTTTGTAGATGTGCGCTTCAAAATTTCCCTCACCTGCACAAAAGAACAGTGGGATAACACACAGATTCTGTTTTAGCCTGAATTTCTCTTTTAGCCATGGAATTAGCAAAAAAACAAAGTTAAAAAATAGGTGGCTTCTGCAGTGTTCATTTGCACAAATATTTGAATAACTTAGCAGATTTTATTAATGGATTATCTGCCCTAACATTTGTGGGCTAAAGCCTGCTGTGTTATGTCTTTATAGAAGTATTTGAAGAATAAGAACTATATGGCAGGAAATCTAGTTAAAGATTAGGAGCAGGGCTGGAAAGAGCTTTGAACACTGAAGAGGAGTCAACAGCTTCCCAGTAGAGCATTTCCATTTCCCACTCCTTAACCACCATGCAGCTCCAGAAAGGAACTCCTTACATACATATATGTCAGGAATTAGTGTTCTGGAAGAACACACAACTGCATAAATTAATGAAATCAGCAAAGCTGAAACTAAAACACTCCCTGTAAATCCCATTCTAAACCCCACCAGCAAATCCCACTCAGCAGAAGAAGACAAGGATATGTTATTTTTTACTAACTTACTATTCGGCTGCGGGTTGCATTGTCAAAAAAGGTGTCTTTGTCTTTGATGTTATATCTAAAACATGGAGGAAAAAGAAAATCAGCTCTGTTTTAAGACATGGAAGCAACACGTGAGAAAACATATAAAATTTTAATTTAGAAGTCACTCAGAAACCATAGCTAATCAGAAAAGCAGATGTTTAAAGGGAATATAGATGACATAGTACAGCATAACAGAATGTGCTGTGTAAGACCCAGTCATTCAGAGCTCTACCAGGATTGCACTGATGGTGGGCATAAAAATGCAAAATAATTAGCTAATATAAAAGGCCTTTTGGGCAAGAAGAACCTTTCTATTGTTTACAGAAGATGACCTTTTAATATTTTTCTTGTAACATCCCCTCAACAAAATAATATGCTGAGGTTGTGTTAGTAGGTTTCAACCAGCCTGATGCAGATGCTTATTACTCTTTTCCTGGCCACTAAACAGTCAGCATTTCACTTGATTTCAAATGGCCATTCCACCAGAATTATGCCTTCCCTTAAACCTCAAAATCACAGTATGTGAAATTAGCTTCCCAGTTTATTCTCCTCCATCAATTTGATTCATATTCAGAATTAATTAAAATTGTCAGAGGGCAATAAATGAAATGGTGGATCACTGCATTTATTACTGAATTTTATATATCAGACATAAATACAAGGAGACACTCAGGAGGAAAAAAAGAGTGTTTCATGTCAAACTGGGCCCAGAAATATTATTCTGAGTGAAAGAGCAGGTGTCAAGAATTCCTTATCTGCATATTATTAGCTGAGTTTAATTGCGACAATAAATCTATCAAGATGGAAAATATCACAGTATTTCTACTAGCTCTTGCTTTTTTCAAAACAGGCAGTAATATCCTTAACCAAATAATCAGGCATTTGGTGGGAGGATTTCTACATTTCAAGCTAAACATACAGAAATTTATTTGATGCACTACTTCCAGTGCCTTATCCTACAGAAGAAAGAGGAACACCGGCAGAAAGTCTCTGCAACTTGTATTTCTGTTAATCCACTGAAAAACTGACAATATTGGATGTCCCCTCAGGATTCTCAGACATGCTTGATGGACTTCTGAATTTTGACTGAAATGTGTGAAAAATAAATTACAACTCTAAAACTATATATTCCAGCTTTCTTCGCTATCCATTACATTTTAAAGTACTCACAAATATATTTTCTCTCTGGAAAATGGGTAGGACAAAGTTTTCATCTTGGTATTTTCTTGCTGTGGCACCTGGGGTTGCAGAGGTTCAGTCAATTTGCACCATATTTCATTTAACGTTTTGATTATTCCCTTTTCTTCTGTGATTTCATACATCTGAGGAAATAAAACTGTACATTAGTATGTCCCTTCCAAAATTACACTAAAATAAAGAAAGGGGGAAAAAAAATGCTGTACACATATGTTTAAACCTGTAATTAAAAGAAGTGTCTTCTCTGAAGACATATTCCCATATAACTGTAAGCACCTGAATCCATATGGGTTGCAGTTCCAAAAAGTTCTTGTCCCTCACAAGCTAATTCCAGAAAAAATAAAAAAATAAAAAAAAACCAAACCTCAGCCCAGAATTATTAATACAAGAAAAAAGAAAACTAATTCTTCACCCAGAGCTCCAGGTACCTGCTCATCCCACAGTTAAACCACCTGTCCAGAAGGATAATATTAAAATATAATAATATTAAAATCTTTATTAAAATCCAGGAAAAAAGTTTCATCTACTACCTTCCTCTCATCCACTAGGCAGGGAACCTTATGGTAGAAGGATATATAATTAGTTAGTCAGGATTTCTCCTTTGTGAAACCTTATTGTCTGTGCCTGAGGAATGCTTTGTCCTCCAAATGCCTTTATGCTGCAGATGGTATGACTTTCTCCATAATTATTCCAAGTGCTGAGGTTGGAATATTTCCTGGCTCTTCCCTCTTGTAAATTGTAATAACACCGAGTAGCTCCCATTCAGCAAGTAACAAGTCCCTTGGGAGCGGTCTGAATGGGTCCTGCTAATTCCTTCAGTACTCTGGGATCAATTCACAAGGCCCCATGGACTTCTGGACAGCCAGTGGATATTGATGCTCCCTTAAAAATTCAGTGACCACAAACTGTTCCCACAGCTGCAGTCCTCTACCTCAGGACCAGGCAGTCCAAGTTAATTAATATTAAAGGCTGAGGCAAAAAAAGCATTGAAGGCCTCATTTTCCCATCATCCCTGTTTGTCAGGTGACCATTTCCAACAAGCATTGGTCCAATATTTTCCTCACACCTTCTCTTGTTACTAACATACTTTAAGAAGTCTTTTAGTTGTGTGGCACAACACAGGCCAGTTTGAACTCCAGATAAGTTTTGGCCTTTTGTGTTTTCTCCCCGAATATGCGAACCACAGCTTTGTAAACTTCCTGTGAGGCCTGGCCTTGCTGCTAGAGATGGAAAATTGCTTTTTCTTCTCAAGCTCCACAAGGAATTCCCTGTTCAACCAAGCACTCATGGAGCACTCAAAAGCAGATTCCCAGAGAGCAGTGCTGAGTGGCTCCCTGAGTGGTTTTGAGTTTACTCTCTTGAAACCCAGAGCAACAATTCTGCTGACCTTTTTTGTTCTCATTAGACTGAATATTTTAAATTCAGCCATTTTGTGGCTGCTGTAGCTAAGGCAGCCTCCTACTATCACATGTCCCACATGTCCTTCTCTGTTCACAAGTATCCAGCCTGGGAGGGCATCTTTCCTAACTGGCTCGCTGAATCCTTGTGGCAAAATATTATCTTCAACACCCTCCTGGAATTTCTCAGACTTGTTTGTCACAGCAGTGCAGCATTAATGTTTGGGAAGTGGCCATTTCCCACAAGCACAAGAAATTTCTCCTGCTTGCCTATGGAATGATCATCAGTCCCAGAGAACACTCAATGACATCTGCCTTGTTTTCCATCCCCCTAACCCTCACCCAGAAGATGTCAGCCTTATAATCCCTTAACTGCAGCTATTCCCTTCCATACAGGACAATTCCTCCACCTCTCCATCTCTGCCTGTCCCTCCTGAACCACCTTTACTTCCCTATCCCAGCACTCCAGTCACAGGATTCAATCCCCCAAGGCTCACCAAAGCCAGAGACATCACAGCTCTGGCCAGAGGGCAGCCCTCCCAGTTGTTCCTATTTGTTTCCCATACTCATGTTTGATCCTGGCACAGTCTCACTCATCAAAATAGCTCTGTTATCATATCCAGAAGTTTATATAGAGTTAAAAGGGCTCAGAGGGTATCTTTTCCCAGCATGCCTTATATTCTGAAACATTATTTAAAACTGAACGTTTGAGGGAAAAAATATTTGTAACCAATTAGTGTTTAGAGGTGAATTAATACTATCTCCTGAAAATGCCTTTTTTTTTAATGGTTTAATATGATCCTTGAATAAATAAAAATAGCATCACCAAAAACCCCCAAGGTGCCTTGAGAGCAATATTTTGTATCTTTGCACAAAACCAGAACTTTCTTTTTAGTAGTTACTGGATGAATTTTTTATTTTATATTGCCAAATCCCCAAAATACAAGATTTCAGTTTTTTCAAAGTGGATTTTTTTCTTTCAAAGGAAATTTCTCTTTCAACTGTTTTGTATTTCAAAACCAGTGAAAACCTAAGATATGAATAGAGCTTTCCTGTCAAGCTTGTTTCTGGTAATGCTGCTATTTCTGAAGCTAGAGATAACAGAGGATTTTTTTTTTTTTTTTTTTTTTTTGGAGATACAAGGG
>VZRH01004591.1:249354-266035 GCA_013397555.1 Urocynchramus pylzowi
ATCCCTTTTTTTCTGAAAGTAGGGAAAAAAGGGGTTTTTTTTTTTTTTTTTTTTTTTTTGGAGATAACAGAGGATTTTTTTCTTCCAATCAGAGGAGAGAGGGGGGATGCAGAACTGTTGTGAATGAGGAGGGTGCCATCAGAGATTATTAGCTCCTGGATAAACCTTAACCCAGGCCAAAATGATGGCAATACTCATCAATTAAAATAGTGTAAAATTTACTTTGGTGCATCTGCAAAAATCTTGGAGGAGAAAATTCCCATGAGAGTAGAAGGAGGGAGAAATAAGCCGGCACTAAAAATGCATAAAAGGAATTAATTTTAGAAGAGATCAAAGAGAGAAGTTGAATATGTGGAAAGTTTCTAGGGGTACTGTAGCTGTCTAAAACCTACTCATTTTCGAAGATTGATTGGAAATATCCTTTTTTTTTTTTTCCCCCCTGAGATGCAAACACATTGAGAGTATGCAAAATTTATTTGGCCAGTCTTCTGATAATGACAGGTTGTAACATCATGAAATGTGAATCAGAATGAAGCTTTTGGTGGGTGGAAACAAGATGGAAAACTCAAACAAAGATCAAACTATGCAGTGGGAGAAAACATAAACAGTTTTTCCTTTATTTCTAATGACAATGCATAGAAATAAACGTTCTTTAGTCCAGTTGATGAGTATCACTAATTAAAAGTACAAGGCAGTTCCCCTGACTCCAGTGGAGTTGTTAACCAATGGACTAAATAATTTCAGGAACACAGACTGGGGGATTTGCTACTTGCAATTTACAAGGTTTGCCAGCAGCTCTGCTGAAAACAGACAGAAAAGAAGAGAGTGAGCTGAAGTTTTAGTGACAACAGGCAGGTCTGAATTCACCAAGTCATTGATATCACCAAAACAGATTCTCTGGGGAGAGCCTCTCTCTCTTTGGAGAAGTCTCAAGACAGTGACCAGTTTCATAGTACCTTCCACATTACCCCTCACCTTTGAGAGAATTTCCTTGACAAAAATCCAGACAGCTCCTGCCTTCTCAGCTTTCAAAGCCCTCCTTAACACTCAGCTCTGTCATCACCCTCCCAAATGCAGTCCATCAGCCAGCTGCCTCTGTGGCCTTTAAAAACCCCTATGGAAATCCCATCTTAAATGAAGCTCTGAACAGTAAATCATCTCAAAAGACTTCGAAATGTGAAAAATAAGTCTGACAGTTCATTTTCTCTGATTTTTGAAACAAAGTAACTCCATAGGCTTCTATACATGTAATGATGTACAGATTCTGATCCCTGCTCCTTCAATCATAAAACATATTGAGAGAAAATGGGAGATATTTACCTTTTTAGTGGGCATTTTTATTTTGAGGAGTTCTGCTTCTCGACTGAGGACTTGCCAAGGTGCATGTATACGGACAAAACTCAGTCCTTGGCTCTTGTTCTGAAACATAAAAAAAGAGGAAACAATGTATTTAAATATTCTTGAACACAATGTAGTGCTAATATCTCAAGTTGTCAGCTCCAACTAAATCATTCAGCAGTAGGCAACAATCACAGGGAATAACCAACTTCTGCTACAGCAAAGTGACATTTTCCTTCAAAGCTGAATCTTTTATGTTCTAAAATCCATTAATCTACTGCCTGCAGTGTAGCTGTGTGTGCACGAGGATGACAGAAAGCTACAGGTACAGATTTTGGAATTATATAAATGAGAAACACCTAAGATACTGCTTTTTTTTGTACATTGATATTTTAGAAGGGATCAATTTCTTTAGTGGGCTTTTGTGTCCATCTGAACCAACAAGATAAAAAAAAAACTCTCCTGCTCTGGGTGGGCTTTGCTTTAGTTCTCATTTTCAGTTTTGCTCACCTATTTTCCAGACACTTCATCAGATTAGTGGTTCCTTACAGGGAATCAGGCCCAACATTTGTTGCCCTAAATATCTGCAGTTGGAATAGCAAACCTAAAGAAAACATAAAAATTTAACTTCTGAACAGAGATATGAGCCTCATGTTTATGTAAATGATTGGTTATGCTGGTCAGAAGTATAAAATGCCCAAAAGAGCTTTGGGCACAGCCAGTTTTTTGCAAGCAATGCAAAAGATGTCCTGGTAGCACATCTGAGCTACAGAAAGGAACCCTGAGAGCAGAAAACAGCACCCCTGAGAGAAACATGAAAATTAAATGAAGGAAGGTTCAAACAGCATTTTCCTCAAGGCACACAAAGAAATTGTACCACCAAATCACAGGGATAAATGCTTGCTGTGGAAATGTAGGGAAGAAAAGTTGGGAGGGAGATTAGAAAGTGAATATCAGAGAAATCAAGGCAATGACCAGCTGTCATACCATCTCCCATATTGCACCTCCTCTTTAAGGGGATTTCCTTGACAAAAATCCAAACAGCTCCTTCTCAGTTTTCAAAGCCCACCTGAAAATTCTCCTCTGCCATCATCCTCCTGAACACAGACTGTCAGATGATATCCTTTAGGGAAAGACATGGAAGTGGACACAAGAAGACTTTCAGGAGGAATTTCTTCACTGAAAGAGTGGTCAGGCACTGGAAGGGGCTGCCCAGGGAGGTGGTGAATCCTTGGAGGTGTCCAAGGAATGACTGGATGTGGCAGTGCTCTGGGCTGGATGACGAAGTGGTGCCTGGTAAAAGATTGGACTCAAAGATCTTGGGAGGTCTTTTCCAGCCTCAGTGATCCTGTGATTCAAAGGCTTCATTAAGGCCAAGATTAATGATCTTTGTTTGCCTGCTTCCATCTTTATGTAAACCCCAAACATGTGTGTGCTGAATATGCCCTTATGCTTCCTGATTAAAAATCAAAAATGAAAAGTTAGATGGAAATCCTACTATTAGTGCAGTCAGTTTGCTCTTGTTTCCCCTATAGGTGCAACATGAATGATAAAAATCAGTCCCTCACCTTCAGCTAACATTTCTTCAGTGGACCAATGCTATTTTAAAGAGCAGAGTGAGCTGCAGAATCTCTCTTCCATCAGTCCACTGGGGAAGTCAGCTTTAAGAGAAAGAAGGAAAAAATTTACTGGGCATGAGCAGATGTTCTGGTAATCATTTGCTGAAAATAGATTAATAACAGATGAGAGGTTAAATTTCAGTGGGTGAAGATCAGGAGTTTCTTCTGAGCTTTTGGCTAAAATCAAGCATGTGTCCCTGTCTGGGGGATTATATTCCATGTTGGCAAGAGGAAGGACAGTGATCTAATTGGTTGCTTCCACCTCAGGCTCATATGACTACACAGATTGCAAATAAAATTAGGCAAATAATTTGATTGAAAAGACCAGATGAAGAATATGACCCTTGTATATTTGAACAAAAATAAATTGGAAAGTTGTGCTGTTCCTGAAGTGATATCAAATGATGAGGTATCAGACCACTAAAAATCTTTAAAAAGCTTAAAAATCACCCCATGATGGGAAATTTAGGTAATTTTAATAAATACTAATGCAAAGTAAATAAAGTAGGGAAAACAGGACTAGGTGGCTCCTGCTGCATGCTAATCAAAACATGCAGAACAATGGGCTGCTGAATGTTCACCTTGGGATTACTAGAACCACATCTCCCACATCTTCCTAACATTCAAATTAATCAAAGAATTTTAAAATAAATTTGAAACCATCAATTTAATATCATAGCTCAAGAGATGAGCCATCTAGCTCCTTTTCTATGGGCTCACCAAAATAAAAACCTATAAGACTACTCCTCTGGTAAGATTCCTTTCCCCACTTTTCCAGGCTTCACCTGCAGCAGTTCCAGGTGTCTTTAAATGACTTTTTTTTCTTATGATGTCTGGCAAGGATCTGCTCAATTAACTTATTCCCAGAGGGCTTCTTGTATTGCAAACATCTCCAAAAGTTAGAACTTGCTTTTCTCCTTGCCAGAGTGTATTTATGACTATTTGCTAGAGACACCCACTAACTGCTGTCCTCTGGTTAATCACCTGAAATTATAATTGTGCACATCCTCATCATCATTTGATCTAGTGAAATGGTGCCAGTCTTCTGTTTTGAATGCTCAGAATCACTCCTGCTGATTCATTGTACTCTGGATGTGTCACTAAAGGCAACATGTGGTGCTGGCAAACATTGGTTTTGTTAGACCATTCACTTGTTATTTAATACAGCCATCCTTAATCGAGTCCTTTTTCATTTGCAGCTGATGTCCCACAGGACTTCATCCTTGGCCCTGCATTGTTCCATGTCTCTATCACTGCACTCCCTGATTATATTATTCAAATTACAAAGTATTCCTAAGCAGATGACAAACAGATTTGTCGCTTTCATTATGCCTTTTTTTTCCCTATCAAATCTATATTCCATATTACAGACTTCTTCCAGTAAGTTTCAAGAGTGGAAGTTTTTCAATAAATTCATTCAGAATTATTCAAGATATATTTATATCTTGGCTGCTTCTCTGTTTTCTGAAGTTGAATTCAGTTTTCCCATTTCAATAGGAAAGCTCAGCATTAAAGTCAAATGGAAGAACATCTGGAAGGTCTGCTTTGCTTTTCAATCAGCACATGAAGAAAAATGTATTGAGTATTTCTTTCAGTATATCATGATTCTTAGCAGTCTAAAGCAGGGCTTTAACAGCAGCCTATATTTCATTTTTTCTGCCTTGGACTAAAAATGTATAGGCTGAATAAAATTCAAATTTCTCCAAAGGAGACTTTTTCTATCTTTCCTGCCTTAACAGTAAAACACATGAGGACCTGAATCAGCTGCAAGTCTAAGATTTATTGCAAACTTATCACCATCAAGGCCACAGCAGGAAAAAAAACAAATGATAACTACAGAAGTTGTCATATAAATATACATAAAGTGATTATTCTTTTTGTTGAAAGCTGAACATTCTGAAACATGGCTAGACAAGCAAAACTAAGCAAAACTAAATTTATTTAGGCACCACTAACATGAGCAAAATCATAGGGTACTAAAGGCATCAGGTTTGTCAGTCACTATCAAGCCAAGAAAGAGCAAAACCAATTATTTTATTTTGGAAGAGCCCCAGGCTTTCTTTTTTTTTTTTTTTATGGTGAGCACACTGTTGGTAGGAACTTTGCAAATACAGAATTCATTGCTGAATGCTACATCTTAGTAAGTATTTCTCATCATTTCCTCATCGTGAAATCACTAATCACTCCATATTTAAGGAATACAGTTTATAAATAACTTACATATTAAATAAATAGTTATTTTTAAATACTAGTCCAAAGGAAAAAAAATCTGCTGTGTATCTTAACAGGAAGAAAAAGTAACACCAAAGGGTAGAAAGAAGTTGAAAATAAATTATTAACTAATGTCTAAGGGAGTCCAGGGAACCGCCAATCTTTCTAATGATTTTTAAAAAAGTGTGCATAGGAAATGAAAAAGGCATAAATCAAAAAACCTGAAGCATGTAAACTTCTTAGAAAAAAACCCCAAATAACTGAACTTTAAACATTTTATCCTTTAGTGATTATTAAATGGGCAGAAAAATACTTGGGAGCAATATTTTAATGGCTCCAGTTAATATAATGAGACAACACTGGGAAAGCAACAGTGAAACAGTTTGCAATGAGGAAAAGAAAAGACAGGTCCCATTAGCTCAGTGAAAGTAATCACCTTCCCATTAATTCCATCACCAAATGGATCCATCATGTCTGCAAAGGCAATTGTTCAAAATTAATGTCTGCTCTCCTGGTACCAGCCCTGGAAATCAAGGCAAATACCAAAGTGATGTTATAGTGCAAATAAAAAGAAATTTCTCGCTATTATCCCAGAACTGTGGTCACTGACATTTCACAAGAGCAGAGCCAAGTGCTGAGCTGCTGGCCCCCAGCACGGGTAGCACTGGATTGCATGACACAGCACTGCCAGATTCAGGCAAGAACTGTAAAAGTGGCTGTGTTTTCTGCCAAATAGATTGAATTTCTATCTGTGAAACAGTGTCTTTCTGTTCCTAGAGCTTTGTGTCCAAGATACAAAATCAGTACATCACCAATGATAGTGTGGGCCAGTTCCACTAGGAAAAGGAAGTGCAGGGCACTGCTCCAGGTGAGACAACAACACCCAGAATGTCCTGACATGGACATCTCAGTCCAGAGCAACTCCCTGCTCATGTTAGCTTACAGTAGAGGCTGTATCCTATAATTGTAGGCTGGTGATTTAATTCTGCCTCTTAGTCTATGAAGACAATGGAACTTCCCTCTATCAAAAAGCTTTTGTGAAGATAAATATGTTCCAGATTGAGAAGTGCTCAAATAAGGCAATAAACTAATAAGACAGTATGGCTATATATTATGCATCTTATAATTTTCATATTTTCCTTCACAAAACACTTTTACCCTTGCCAAACTTGCCCCTTTCTATTTCCATTATCTCTCCAGGGTGTAGATTTACCTCAGTGCATGGGTACACAGCCATGCTCAAGACCTTAAGCAATGCTGCAATAATGTACACGTTTTGACAGTTCACTTTTTTCTTTCTTAATTTCTGCCAACAGTGATGGTGTCAATATCTTGTTTATTTTGTTCTCTTACTCCCACCTGTGAACATAAACAGTTAAAGAATATAATAGTGTGCATAAGCATAGAGCAGAACACCTGGTTATAAAAGATCTGGCCAAAACACCTAAAAACCGCTATATAATCTCAATTTCTTAGGTAAAGCACTGTGGAATGAAACAGTTGGCTTTGCTCATCCTTTGCAATGTTTCCTCATGGCATTGCAACCTCTCCAACCAAAATCTTCCCACTCATGTACAGACAGGAAGTGTCTCTGAATGGAGGATGATACAGGAAGCCTAAAAACACAGTTGTGCTTCCCCGAAGAAGATGGAAATTTTTAATGGCAAGGAACAGAATGAAAATGAGCTGCCAGAAACTCAAGCACAAATGTAGAATAGATTGATAAATCTGCCAAATAAAACAAAAGAAAAAACCCAAGGCATAGACTTCTGCATTATTGCACTGTTCAAAGCAGGATCTATATGCAGGTGAGTAACAAATATGCCAGGATTGTCATTCATTTGAATTCTTTCTAAATACACATTTTGGATTAAAAGTTATTGCACTTTCATCAATGTTTTCCAAATGTTTATCTCTGTCCACTAATCACTACAGCATGAAAAGTATGACTTTCAAATATAAAGCAAAATCATCTCTAATTATTTAGAATAACTTTATCAGCAAATTTTTCCTGTGTCAATGACACAAATTTCTTGTTATAAAAGCCTGACACAATTGCAACACATCTTCTGAGACTGAATACCATAAATAATAATAATAAAATGTAAAATTGAGAGCCTCCTCACCCAAATTAAGCTGCCTCACAGGCAAGGGAGGACTGTGTCTTCTCTACCACCTCCTGTATTTTGGCAGTGTCAACTGAAAATCACATAATTAGCTGGCCTGGCTACATTCAGTGCCAAATTAGCTAAAAAATAAGCCAGTATTCTGTGGAACACATCATATCAAACTTTATTATCAATAATAAAATCAACAAACTTCTTGAGGCCAAAGAGTTAATATTAAAAAGGGCAAAATGCTATTCCTCTTGAGGGAATGAGACTCACTAATCTGCACTGAGATTTATGGCCTAAACAATTTTCCAGATGAAGCAGCAAGATCATGGAAGTCAATCTTTAGACCAGATAACAGGCACGTACTCAGAGGGGGGATTAATGAAACAGAGACTGAACCCTCACTCTAGCAAACTCAATTTCAAGGAAAAAAGGGATTTGGAGAAAAAAGAAAAAAAAATCAAAATACTTAGGACACCAATCTGAAAAAACAGAGTAAAGGTACCTTAAAATATTGCTTCATCACTCCATAGTTGATCATCATATGAAGGGATAATTCAATTTTGTGTTGAAAGATTTTAAAGTTCAATTTGTTCTTAGCAAATATACTTTAGGGGGTGTTCTGTAATTTGAAAGTGTTAACAGATGGTACAAATGTATTCAGCTTAATAAGAGGGTTCTCCTAATCAGAGACTACAAGCTTTTCCAGGATGGTGTGGCTCTTCGAGGTCTCTCTCTCCAAAGATCAGTAGCAGTAAAAGGAAAGTTGGCTGTATTTGCAGGGGCTTGATTGGGAGAGAATTAAGATGAAGATAATCAAAGTATCTGGGCTGGCTTTTTTGCTGGTGGGAAATCCAAAACCTCCCTGGACAGCTGCAGCCTCACTGCAGACAGGGTGAGATGGGGGAGAGTGGGGGGCAGTCCCACAGTATCATCACACGACTCATTTTGGATAAGGCAACAGGTCCAGGGGTGGAGAAATAATCAGTGAAACAAGAAACTGGGTAGGAGGAGAACCTGCACTGTTGGAAAAAAATAAAAAATCTCTAAGGGGATTTTGCAGTGTTAGCAGTATCCAACATCAGCTTAAGAGGCCTGGAGAAAGATAAAGTAGATGAAGCTTTTCAGGGAAGCAAGGATAAGAGCAGATGCTGAAAAATTGTAGAAAAGCTTTGTAAGGGCCTGAACAATGGCAAAGAGTTCTCAATGTAAATAAATTTAAAGCAATACCTGTGTGTTAAATCTAGATTCACATAACAAGATGCTGGGCTCTGATTTCACCTATACTGGTCAGTAATGACACTCAAGGTTGCAACAGAAAATCCTTTGAAAAATAGCAGCTCAGTATTTTCTAAGAGCCAAGAAGTAAAGTAAAGCTCACATTTTACTAGGAAAGGTGCAAAGACTAAGAAAAATACCCCATTCAAACAAAGCAGTATCCACATCTTGAACTCAGTGTGCACTCTCTGCCTCCTCACCTCCAAAGAGGTTAGACCAAAAATGGGTTCAGAGGACCCACAAAAGCCTTGTTATGGCATCTACATAGAAATCACTGAAAAGACTGAGACCTTTTGTTCTAGAAACATGAGGAAGTTATTGTGGAAGTCTATAAAATCCTGCATGATAAGGAGATGGGGTGTGGATGGACTGCCTGGAGTCTCTTTCAAAGCAAGCACTACAGGGCCTCAGACAAAGCCAAATGAAAAATCCACAAAAGGACATAAACATCAATGCAGCAGGGAAGTACCTCTGCCTTGTGGGTGCAAAAACCTAATAGCATTTTAAGAAGAAACTGTGCCAGACTTTGGGATAGAGATCCCCAGAAGGTTCCTAGGTGGGCAAACAACATCAAATGGGGGAAAGCAGCTGAGTTGGACGTAGCTGTCACCAGCAGAACATCAGAGTAAAAGCATCACAAAAGTTTGTACCGTTCCTGCTATTTCCTAAACATTTTACCACTGCAGCTGTTGGAGACCCTGTACTGCACTGAGGGAATCTCTCACACCACAGTTTCATTTCATGGCAGTATTGCCAATACCTGGAAAAGCAGTTCACAGCCAGCGAGGCACAAGCCTGCTCCAGATGAAATGTGGAGCTGAGGAGTTCTGCTGGGTGTTTTCAGGCTCTGCAGATGATTAGAAGACAGCAAGAGCAGCAGCAGCCACCTTGAAATCTGAGCAATTCATCAAGCAGAGATAAACAGTTGCTTGAAACGCTGCAGCTGAGAGGAGCACAAGAAGCTTGGCAAATGGGGTAGGACTCAGTGTCCAAGAAATATCTTGCTTGTAGATGGAAATTGCAGTATTAGAATATTTCTCTAGCTTCAGCATGCCCAGCACCCTCAGCTAATGTGGTACCAGGGCTCAAAACAGTACCTTCCCACAGGAGCATGGTAATCACTGAAATCAGCCAGTAAATGGACAATATTGGATTTTCAGGAATGTTAATTAGCCAGTATGTTCTAGTGATCTCTGCAGAATGTGCTGAATTATCAGCACTTTTGAAAACCAAGGCTCAATATACTCAGTTCCCCAAAAATATGGCCCAGAGGGAATTGCTCAGTAGATATCAGCACAACTATTACAACACATAATATTTTTCATCCATTCAGGCAGTACTACTCTCTACATGCCCTAAACTCTGTTGGCTGGATTTCTCTCTCATCTCCATTACCATAAATTCAGAGTCACTCTGACAATACAAAAAGTAGACACCAGCCAGTCAGAATATATAAGTGCCAGTTTGCTCCTTTGTAACACTAAAAATGAAAGAGGATTATTAAACAATCAGTTGTCAAATCATTATAAAAGAAACATGAATTTCATTTTCTATTATGATTCTAAGACTAAACTGTCAGCAAACACCAAAATACCAAAGTTTACTAAAGCTTGACACATTATAAAGTTGTAGGTTCTCCAATACATTTCACAACAGCATGCAACAAAAATATTTTAGTGAGATTTTACTTTTAGCTTGGCATTGAAATATCACAATTTATGTGGAAAGATGAACAAATCACTTCTAGAGATGGAAGGGTCAAGGGGGCCATTAACTTTCAATTACTAAAAAGATAACTAGCAGACAGAATGCAGAATATGAATATTAACCTGATACACTGCCAAAGTGTTTTATGCCATGAAGGAAATGAATTAGCAATAGACAAAAAAGTAAGATTTGTTATTCCAATCCTGGTGGCATCACACAAATTGAAATTTACAGGAAATCATTCACAGGTTTTTGTAATAAATGTGGTGCTATACACTGATAGCAGTAAGTACCTTCCATCTTCCACATCTGAAAATCTATTTTATGTCTCATTAGAAGTACTCTGCATTTTGTCATTTTCATAAATCTTTTTGCTTGTTTTATATCTGCTCACTCAAAGTTAGACAGTAACGCTGCTTGCACTCATGCCTTTAAAAATATATATACATTACATCACAGTGAACATTTTTGAGCTTTTGTTTTGGCATGGTTCTGTCCTATTTTTCCTCTACTTCTAGCATAATTATTTTCTGCTGAATATTAGAAGTTTAGAAAAGGGAGACCAAGCAATAAAGCCACAAACATACTATGATATGCTGTAACTTAATAAGAGGAAGATATGTTCAGCAACAAAACACCTAAATCACAGAATCATAGAATGGCTTGGGTTGGAAGAGACCTTAAAGATCATCTTATTCCAACCCTCTGCCATGGGCAGGGACACCTTCCACTATCCCAGCTTGCTCCAAGCTCCATCCAGCCTGGCCTGGAACACTGCCATGGATGGGGCAGCCACAGCTTCTCTGGGCAACCTGTGCCAGGGCATCAGCACCCTCACAGGGAAAAATTTTTTGTAATATCCAATCTAAACCTGCTCTCTGTCAGTGTGAAGCCATTCCCCCTTGTCCTGTCACTCCAGGCCCTTGTCCAGAGTCTCTCTCCATCTTTCCTATGGGCTCCCTTCAGGCACTGCAAGGCCACACTGAGGTCACCCCAAAGCCTTCTCTTGGTGGCCCATAACACATTTACTCTCCAATGTGGTTTCTTCTATTCATCATGACAGTGGCTCATGAGTGCCAAGTCAAAGCTTTCAGAAACCAGTGGGGAAAACAAGAATTTCTTTATACTACTGAAATTGTGCCTTTGCCTTTCATTACTACATATCCATCCTGGCACTTCTATTACACAAATATTGCACTTGTGGTCAAGGATAATTTAAATGCATTGTGATATCCTGGCCATAAATTTCTTTAGTCAGATCAAAGTCTCATTTGCACAAGTTTGAGAGGACAGCACATATCACCTTATATTCCTACTTCAATTTATCTTGTCTACTCTGTTCTATTTTCTTATAAACAAATAATAATCTTGGTGATACAGAATCCATCTTTTTTTTTTTTTTTTTTCTGTGTTTATTCAGAACTGAATAACTGGATCACTAAATAACTGAGCTGGATCCTCATCTGTTGTACAACCCAACAGTTGTATAAATAGCAGTAACCACACAGATCCAGATCTGGTTATGTAACTTGTGCACATGATGGGAAAACACTGAAAAATATAACTTTAAATTTAGCATTCACTATTAAAAATATTGAGTGGAGTTTTTGCCAAGAAGTTCACACATCAATTGCAGATAACTGAACAGATGTTTTGGCTGAAGTAGGCTTCAACTGGGACATTCACACATATACAAAATGACCTGTAATACTGATAAGATATTATGATTTTAGAGCTTCCTCAAATTTTGCTTTAACAAAGACTGTTAACTAAACATTTGTAATGTGTTAGCTCTTTTCAAATATTTATAGAGATGGTTTACAAAAAATGCAGCTATTTGCAATGCTCCTTCTGGACTAAAAGCACAAACACACACAGGTTTGCATAACTTTGGAAGTCTAAAAAATGCCTTAATTCCCCTTAAGCCCACATATTAATATAGATACATATGTATATATATAGATAGATAGAGATATAGAGATATATACACACAATTATTTATAACCAAATTAGAAACCCCTGCTTGAACATTGCCCTTCCAGGGAAACTGCTCAGGTGTCCAAAGCTTCTCCTCCTGCCCCACCAAAGAATAAACACCATCTGGGCTTTTTGCACTTCCATTTCCACTCCAGCACACTTTGCCTGCCTGTAATTAATACATCAACATATCAACATCTAATCATGATTCATTTGTCCAACCCAGGCTTCTGGAGTAAAATAATATCAAATTCATGATGGTAATGCACCTCTTGCCACTGACCGAACAAAACAGGTTGTTAATATTTAATAACTACCAAATTCTACATAATTTAATAGGCATTTATATATGATTAAAAGTTTTATACTTTCTAAAAGGTGGCCTATAATAAATACAGCTGTAAATGTTACAGAATAACAGCACAATATATTGTGCAGAATAACAACACAAGGGGCAGAATAACAACACAAATTTCTTGGCAGGAAGAAAAGCTGAAGATTTACATCAAGTGTGTGGGGGTAAAAGAAAAACATTTTAAGAACAGAAGCTGTGCAAAGCAGATTTTCAGTTGTGGTAAATAAGTGTAAAGATGAATACAAGGGAAAACCAAGTGCAGCCAAGGGAAAACTTTCAATTTTTCGTTCTCATTCCCTGTCACACAAACGTTTTCACACATTTGTTGTCCAGAGCAGCTGTGGCTGCCCCATCCCTGGCAGTGTTCCAAGCCAGGTTGGATGGGGCTCTGAGCAACCTGGGCTAGTGGAAGGTGTCCCTGCCCATGGCAGGGGGTTGGAATGAGATGGTCTTTTAAGGTCCCTTCCCACCCAAACCATCCTGGGATTGTAGGATTTAAAGACCCATTTTCCAGTGAAACTACTTAGCATTCACATAGTTTTCACCTCCACTTTTCGGCTGTATTCTGTTCAGCAATAAAGGAGATGAAAACAGGAAACCAGAACTGAAAGGAACTCAGATGGGATGCCAGGGAACACAGGAACAGGAAGTCCTGGGCCCAAAAATACCTTCAGTCTCATGATAGTTTTGGCTAGTTAAGTTTGATTCCTGTCTCTACCTTCATATAGTTAACAACATTTTGAATTTAAAAACAGTTACTCCTTTTAAAAGTAATTTCACAGCAGTTTTGGCATTGACACAGAGAAAGACAAAGGTATGAATCAGGCCAGACTTCACTCCAGGAACTTCAGGAGGTAACCACAGCTCCTCAAGCTCCTGTCATTCCTCTGAACAGGCAGCTGAGAGTCAGGATGAAATTTACTCTTCAAAGGCACCTACCCCTTTATACTGATTATACAAAAACATATCTGAATACAGGCACCTGGATATGGAGAGTATCAGGCAATAGGTGTTTACCTTGTCCTGCTAGTGCTTGAAAGAGCCCTTAGGTCTGTGCTAACAAAATGCCAGCAGCTCAGGGAATGACCCTGCCCCTCTGCCCAGCCCTGTGTGACACATCTGCAGAGCTGTGTCCAGCTCTGGGCTCCTCAGCACAGCAGGGACAGGGAGCTCCTGGAGCAGGGCCAGTGGAGGATGCAGAGATGATTCAGGGCCTGGAGCATCTCTGGCAGGGAAAGGCTGAGGGAGCTGGGGCTGTCCAGCCTGGAGAGCAGCCCCAGCTGAGAGGGGCCCTCAGCCCTGGGTGTCCCTGTCTGCAGGGAGGGCTCCGAGCAGGGCCCAGGCTCTGCTCCGGGGGCCCAGCAATGGCACCAGAGCCACGGGCAGGGACTGATCCCAGGAGGTTCCACCTGGGCAGGAGGCAGAACTTCTGTCCTGGGCAGTGCCTGAGCACTGAACAGATTGTCCAGAGAGGGTGTGGAGTCTCCTCACTGGGGATATTGCAGACCCCTCTGGACACAATCCTGTGTCCTGTGCTCTGGGATGGCCCTGCTGGAGCAGGGAGGTGGCACCAGCTGCCCCACTGTGGTCCCTTCCAGCCTGCGCCAACCTGGGATTCTGATTCTGCCTCTTTCATTTCTTCCACTTTCCTGTCTGGTTTTAGGGGTCCAGGTAGGAGGAGGATGCCACTGCCTCAATTCCTGGATTCAGCTTACAGCTTTTGATGTATAATCCCTTGGCTACACTTTTTATTGTGGTTTTAATTACACTGGAGTGCTCGGTAATTATATGCCAATTATTATCTTTAATAATTAGCACTGACATGTACAAGTGAATGAATACATTTTAGAGCTACCTATTAGTCTTTCATGGTACTTAAAGTTCTACAACATTAAAAAAACTGGTTTTACGTTCTAGTTACATTTGCATCTTTTCATAAAATAATGGAAGGGAGAATTGCTAGGAGCACAGTACATCACTACAGAATTGCTACACTGATGTCAGGAGGGCTACCAATCACTATATTATAAAACCACAGCTACTTTTAAATACTAAAATGAGCTGTCTTTGATAACACCAGCTAGCAAGTCACCTGACATGGGAGTTTGTCCTGACAGATGTCTGAGCATTATGAAGATATAGAAATTAGCAACAATTTACAGTTGGATCTTCATGAAAGCATTCTTTGTGCTGACTTTTGTGTGAAGAGACTTGCCAGTTGGTGGCCAGATGTGACAAAACATCCCTAAACCAACAAATACTTTCCAGGAGAGTCACTTGTGAACTGTTGCTCCCAGGTGAAACACAACCCAGGGTCCCCTGTGGTGCTCTCAGGTGCCTTCTGCAACACATGAGCTGAAAAGTAAAGCAAGTCCCTTAATGAGCAAACTTTGGTGCCTCACTGAAGCTGAACTTGGCCAGCTTTGTGTAAGCAGTTTCCTAAGGACAGCTTTGAAATAAAGGAGAAAATAAGGAAGGAAATTTTGCAGAGACGTTGTTGAGAGAGAAGAAGTTGTGAAGTATGAAGTCTGCATGTCCAGCTGTCCCAGCTGTGGATTTTCTCAGTGGAGAAGACCACAGACCATGGAATAATCTGAGTTGAAAGGGACTCACACGTGTCATCAAGATGCCTTGGATGTTGTGACTTCACGTGGACCTGCAACTGACGGCGGCTGATGAGCAGCAGGGAAGGGTGAAAGGCTAACTTCACACTGACCAAAGAAAGACACAGTGGCACCAAGAAATGGCAGGATTTCCAAGATTTTGAATGTGAACAGTGGAGGGGTCTTTTCAAGAAAAAACAAAGTAATTTCCCCTTAGTAATCAGAACAGGTCACAGGATACAGGATAAGGAGAAAGAGCTTCGTGGACAGAAATGGAGCACCCTGTGGTGGCCAGGCGAGCAGCCCTGCAGGAGACTGGAGTGAAGGGACAGAGGGGAATATGCAGAGGCCAGAGGCAGCTGAGCAGGTCAAGCACTGGTCAGGTGAAGCAGGTACCACTTACTGACCTGCGAAAGCTGAGCAGTGCCACTGCAGGCAGAGAGTAAACATGATCCTGTGAACTCACAGGGACCTGTGACAAGCAGGGAGGCTTGCCAGGGCTGCAGGGCACCACAGTGGGTTGACTGCACTACAAGAGCCTGAAAGCACCCCTAAATTAACAAAAAAACATGGTATGAAATTTCCTATATCCCACTAACCAAAATGTGTATATTCAAAGTTTGGAAGAGCCTTCCAGTGACCTTCCTTAGAGACACAATCTTTAAGACATTACTTTTGTCTTGATGACCTAACAGGGCTCAGTGGCAGCTGAACAATTGCACATCTTCAGGGTCAAGCAAGGAATGATCAGTCAAAGCCTAAAAAATGAAGTATGGAATATGAGAGTTGTAAAAAGAACAAGAACACCAGTGGTTTTCAAGACAGGCAAACTTACAAATGAGTGAGGATAATGAGAATGAGGCAAGCAACGGATAGTAACAATGACATTAAATCCAGAAAAACTAAAACTTGAATACCCTGTGACTTACAGGACATGCATGGAGTTGAAAGTTTCAAAGCATTAGGAAACTCAAGTCATCCTTCACACTCTGTAACCAGTTTCAACAGGAACAGACTTAGGACTTTGAGTGACTTGAGGAAAAGTCGCAAGTACAGGATGGGCAGTGATATCCTTCCCCATTTTGAAGTGATGAAGGAAAAATTACTGTAGCTTGAACTAACACTTTGGAAGTGTCAGCATGGAGTTTCGCTTAAGTATTTGCAAGATCTTGAATATATGTATTATATATCTCTGAAATGTTAATTTTTCTTTGTATTACTAAATTACTCCAGCTAAACCACAACTGAGCTTAGTGAACATGTAGACAAAGGCTGGATAGAAATTCCCCATGTCCCAGCTGGGACATGACTAAGGCAAGTGCAACTGGGCTCCTCTAGAAGAGAAGAATGCTGGTATTTTTCCAGAGTACTGCATTAGCTCCAGCCTATGGAAAGCAATGACCACCTCTACATCTCCAGGAAAATGCTCCTATTGGTGTCTTTTTTTTTCCCCTGAAAAGGTTGTTGTTCCCAAAAAAA